>CAUYON010001578.1:0-33016 GCA_963573935.1 Arctocebus calabarensis
CCCTCCCTCCTTCCCTTTCTTTGCTCTCCCTGTTCCCCACTTTTAAATATCACTTTTGAATCCTTCTTGCCAAAGGATTAGCCCTTTCTCAAGAGAACTGACACATTTAGGTATTTCTGAATAAAAAAAACAGAAAGTTAATTAAACTTGTTTAATGATCGACGTTTGACAATTGAATATTTGAATTCATGTTTTGTAAAACAAATAATGCGGTTTTTATTTCAACAAGGGCAGAGCTATGAGAAATCTGTTCTCCGTATTCTCTTGCTCACTTAGTATCTTCACTTCTAACCCAACCCAAAGATGCTTGAGCCATATTCTCAACTCTTTGATGCTCTTGATTTTTCCATGTGTTTTCTCAATTCTAGTCCCTACTAACATTTCCAGAGCTGTTATTTGTTATCCTTTTTATTCCAAATATGGGAGACAGACCCGCACCAAGGTTAAAGGCACGAACTTGGGTGCCTCGCAGGGCTGGCCGCTTGGCCACCAGGGCACCTTGGCACCTTCATCTCGAAACTACTTCCTTGGCTCTGAGTCTCCAGAGAGATAATAGCATATAAGTGCTTAGGACAGGGGCTGATACAGAATTGATGTCTTTATTAATGGATCGCTAATACTTACCAGCTTTCATTGTGATTTTGTTTCTTTCCTGTGTAGCCCTCTCTTGTCTCTGTCAGGCATGGAAGGCTCCTCTGCACAGAGGCCTATAAATATTAAATCTATCCCTGTTTATTTATTTTCTTTTAAATTAATTTATCAAAAAATTCTCATTTTCTCTGGCTATTGCCCATCTATTTGCCATTTCATCTGCAATTTCCTGAAAGAAGGGGCTATGTATGTGCCTGCACGCTCTCAATTTATTTCTTCCTGAGGGCGCTGCTTCTGCTCTCCAGCCCTTTCCAAGACCATCTGACATGCTCACATTTTTCTGGCCAGTTGCAGAGCTCCAGGCACATCTTCTACCCGTACACCACTACCCAGATATAAGACTAGCTCTCAGACTCAGTAAATTTAACATTAGAATACTGGTGATTAGCTTTCAAACTTGCTTTTCCTCTTCTACTGCCGATTCTAGTTAGAGGCATCACCACCATCCCACTGATGATCTTAGACTAATAAATACCATAGTACCAATCACAAGGTTCAACAGCATTTAGCTAACACTTACTCAGTGTTTTCCATGTATGAGGAATTGTTCTATACAGCTACAAATACTAACTGAAGGTTCACAGAACTGCTACGAAGTAAGGGCTATTACTACCATCCGGTAAAGAACAAACTTGAGTAAGTTGCCCGAGGCCTCGCAGCTGTAAGTGGTGAAGGCCACTGTCCGGCCTGTGGAGGAAGCTGTGTGTGTACATTGAACCACTTTACGGAGTTCTGCTTGGTGGTCAGAAGTGTGGAAGTCATATTTAACTTCACATTTTCCTTCATTTCCTTTACTGAGTTAGTACCAAATTCTGTTGCTTATAACTCCTACTTACTTATCAAATAGACCTCCTCAAATTCTTATTTTCTCACTTGTGTGATTGCCACACTGTTGGCTTCTTTGTTTCTAGTCCTTTCCAATTTATCTTCCCTAATCCTGCCAACAGTATCTATCTACTATTACATCCCCACGTACCACTTCCCTGCTTCCATGGTTCTCAATGACTTTCAAGATAGGAACATGAGCTTCATTATACAGCCTCTGCCTACCTTCAAAGCCACTTTTTCTCTCTCACTTATAATGTTCTAGGGAAATAGCAATTTCAAATTAAGTCTAGATTGCATCCAGGACTAAAGTTCAGGCATGTGTAATATCTCAGCAGGGTCTTTCCGGCAAGATTTATGAACTTTTCGTGAGAATTCACAAATGGGGCGGGGGAAGGGGAGAAAAGAAAGGAAACAAAGAAAAGGATTGGCCAAAATCTATGATAGGAGATTTGAGAGCCAAGATAAGTTTCGAGAATAATATCATGAGTTAACTTTTGAAATACTGAATCAGAGTTCTTCAGTATTACAGCAAATGCATTGGACCTGGCTATGGAACCTTACTTAGTAAAGGAGCTGGGGAGTCATTTAGCACATGGACCACTTCTTACAACATTCTGAAAGCATTTCTTGAGCAGTGGAAAGAAAGTCACCTTCCACTTGCTCATTTGCCACTGAATGCTTCTCACCTGGGGCACTAGAAGAATGAGGGTGTTCCTGGCCACGCCTCCTGCAATAGTAATTGTTCTTTATGCAACTGGTAATAATGTGGCAGGTGGTCGGGAGCAGCAGAGTTTGAGAGGCAGCAACAAGGTAACATGTATCTGTTGTAGCAGCAATGAAGCAGTGTCCAGTGTGATGGTGACAGGCCACCCACAGCCCAGGAGAAGAGACTTTCATGTCCAAAAACTTCAACAGAGTTTCTGAGGAACACTCTCGAGACAATACTTGACCAATCTCAGACACGACTAGGTTGCCACGAGGTGTAGCAGTTAGAGGGTCCAAGGCCCTACAGCATTACTATGAGGAAGGAAGAAGCAGCAGAGTTGGAAGGTGACTGTTAACTGACTTTCTTGGTACCAACAAGTTAATAGGGACAAAGGAAATTCAAATGATGCCAGAAATATTGCACATTTGGCAATTTTCTGAATACACTTGCCCTGCTTACTGCTTTACTAACTCTTCTATGTGTTGAAAATATTTTACAGCATGTGTTCTGAAGTCTTTGAAAGCAATGATCATCTAATCAAAACTGTGCTTAATAAATAGTGTATGAACTTAAAAATATTCACTGCACTGAAATTAATAAAAATGAGGGAAAAAATCAAATTAATGTAACTTACTAAGAAATTCAAATGCCTTAGACTAATTCACTTATCTATTCATCCTTTTAGTCATTCAAAAACATTCATTGACTGCCAGGTACTGGGATGGATTCTGGGGATGTAATGGTTTAAAAGACTAATTCTGCTCTTGAGGGAGTTCACTGTGTGAGGAAACAGTGGTGCCAACTACTAATTTGGTGTATTCACTATAGGACAGACATGCTGCTAGTGTCATTAAGTGAATTAGCTCATTTAATTCTCAGAATATAACAAACTTATATTAGTAAATATAATAATTATAACATGAAATGATTAGCAAATATAGTAAATTTATATTATTTACTCCACTTATAAATGATTTACCAAAGATTTAAGTAACTTACCAAAGTCACACAGCTAGGAAATTATAGAGACGGGATTTCAACTTTGGGATCCACCTCAGGTAAATTCTAGTGTTACTCAATGTTCCGTCATTCAAATATGACATTGACAATTTTTTATAATATTTGGGATTATGTCAGTTTAAATAGACTGGCTGGCTTGGGCTTCTACGGAGTACTCAGTGCCTATGAAATCTTTGGTTTATTACTTATTTTTTCATAAGATGAATTAAAATGAATATAGATACAGAGATCGATTAATTAAAATTAAAAGTTGCTCTTCATACCACCCAGTATTTCCTAGGTGTCACTTCGTTTGGACATATCTTGGGATATACAATCCTGCATTATCTCACATTAAATTAGAGGACAGAGTTGAAAGGTAGGTCGAAGCAGCCATAAATCTGGTTCTTGAGTATTTACAATAATCGCTGTTACCTTTCGCCATGGGCTCCAGCCACTATTTAAGAAAACTAAGAGATGGGCATGATGCTTACTGAGGAGTGGTCCCTCCGACCATCACCTCCGATGCTCAGCCTCAATTCTGTCGGCCCAGACACCATGTCTGGAAGGTTATGCATGAGACCCTCACTTCATTCTCCCTTTCACTGATGCTGCTTGTTAGTGGTTCTGCGACCTCTCTGGATAGACTGGGAAAGCTGAAGCAACGGGGTTCTATTATTAGAAGAACAGCAGGGTTTAAAAAGACATCACAAACAATGATTGCACAGACATATTTGCCTCTAAAGTTATCTCCAAACCTTACACTATCCTGCAAAAGTATTTGTCCCCTTCAAGGCCTCATTTTATCAGAATCTCCAATTCTGTAGTGTTTGACATATGCTGGTTTACTGCTAATAGAAACGATTCACTTAAGTAATGATTTTAAGAAATTATTTTAAAGATGTAATTGCTTTGATTAAAATCTTTACAGGAAAATTAGGTCTTCATATGTCTTAAACGTACTAAACTTGGCTACATCGTTTCCACCAGCAACAGAATATAATCCAAATTGCTTATCTTTGCATAAAGATCATATGTGATCTCCTGGGTACTTTCCCACCTCCATCTCATACGATTCGTCCCAAAGCAAACACACTGGACTTCTCAGCATTCTTCACACTTTAGGCTACTTATGCCTCAAGGTTTTCACACTCATCATTCCTTCCACCTGTCCCATTTTCATCAGTTCTTTCCACCTCTCCTCTAGCCATTCAGACCTCACCTCAAACATCATTGCCTCATACCAGCCTTCTACAAACATCCTCCTACAAGTAGCCTCCTATAACCAGCCTTCTACAACCAGCCTCCTATAACCAGCCTTCTATAACCAGCCTCCTACAACCAGTCTTCTATAATCAGACTTTTATAATCAGCCTCCTACAACCAGCTTCCTATAACCAGCCTTCTACAACCAGCCTTCTATAATCAGCCTTCTCCAACCAGCCTCCTATAACCAGCCTTCTATAACCAGCCTCCTACAACCAGCCTCTTATAACCAGCCTTCTCCAACCAGCCTTCTACAACCAGCCTTCTATAATCAGCCTTCTACAACCAGCCTCCTACAACCAGCCTTCTATAATCAGCCTCCTACAACCATCCTTCTATAACCAGCCTCCTACAACCAGCCTTCTACAACCAGCCTCCTACAACCAGCCTCCTACAACCAGCCTTCTATAATCAGCCTTCTACAACCAGCCTCCTACAACCAGACTTCTATAACCAGCCTCCTACAAGCAGCCTCCTATAACCAGACTTCTCCAACCAGCCTTCTACAACCAGCCTTCTACAACCAGCCTTCTATAATCAGCCTTCTATAACCAGCCTCCTACAACCAGCCTTCTATAATCAGTCTTCTACAACCAGCCTCCTACAACCAGCCTTTGAACGCTGCCCATTGCTCTTTATCACACAGCCTGTTTTTATTCCCGTTCACATTTATCACATGAAACTATTCAAATTCTTTATTTATGTGCTTATTATCTGTTTGCCCAAATAGAATGAAAATTATGTAGGAAGAAAAACTTTCTTTTTATATTTATCATGTATGTAGTATATCTTCAGTATTTGCTTTATTTATTGTTCAATGGACTTAGTATCTAGAACACAGATAACAGTAATTATTAAGGGAAAAACCTTACAGAGAAAAAGTGATCAAGTTTGTAGATTCTCTGTACTTTTACAGATCTTGTGCTTTCTTTATTTTTCTCTCTTATCTTGGTATTTGATTGTCATCTATAGTTTTAACAGGATGTTTACCTACTCCATGGCACAGAAAGACTATACTTAATTCTTTTTTGTAAATAACTTTTCTTCCTATATATCCTATAAGTAAATTATTAGTTTGAAATTAGTATTATTTAAAATATAATAGATTAAATTATGCTTCTTCTTTATAAATTTTATGTATGCAAAGCTTTGATTTGTTTATGCCCAAGTTTTTGTATGTGTATTATTTAAGGTAATGAAGGTAAGAGCCTCAGTTTTTTCCTACTCTAGTGGCGCTTATGTAGTCTGCTTTGATTGATTTCTGATACGGTGAATTCTAGTTATACATAATAAAAAATAAAAGGATCCTTTAGGGATGTGGGGATAGGGAATAATGCAAATAATATTTATATAAATGTGTATATCCATTTAGGCCACATTCTCATTTTAAAACATACAGGACAATAAATAGAACACAGCTTTGTCCCAGCTGGGTAGTTTGAAGGTATCTGCTGAGAATGTCAATTAGACCTCCCACCAAACTGTAAGTGAGAAAAGTGTTTCTGGAATAAGTGAGCAGGAGAAGGCTACTTCTTAAAGTAACAAAATGAAACAAAAAGGCTCTAGCAGTCCATACATAATCTCTAAACTTTACCTGCAGGAGATGCTAATGGAATCAATTTTCTAACGTCCAGAATTATCCAAAATATAAGATCTGACAATTAAGTTCATGACCTTGCCACCATATGGTGACATTGGCAGCACTGTACAAACAACTCAGTAAGGTTTCTTAACCTGGGTATATCCGTGTCTCACGGTTGTGTTTGTACTGATGTGTGGCAGTGCCTTGCTGAATGGCATTCATTATTGTCGCATATTTTGTGTACTGTCATGAGAATGTCGCAGTTTGAATCAGAACAATAAACATTCATAAATTTCTTATTACACTTGCCAAGAGTAGAAGTGAAATCGAGGATGTGTTAGTCCAAGTTGATGGGGATAATGCCATGATGAAAACAGCAGTGTGCAAATGTATTAAACATTTTTCTGAGGGAAGAGAAGGTATCACTGAGAGAGGGAGGTCAGGGCAGCCAATAAAGAGCAGAACTGATGAGAACATTGCAAAAATTCTTTGAATTATGTGTCAAACTCTTTGGCTGACTGCAAGAAGCATTGCGGACCAAGTAAACATAGATGGAGAAAACAGGAAAATCTTAACTGAAAATCTCGGCCAGCAAGTCATGGCTCTCAAAATACAACAGGGCACCAGCTCCCACGGCACCGTCTGTGAAGGAGTTTTTAGCCAGTAAACATATAACTGTACCGGAACACTCTACTCCCTAATTTGGCCCCTAATGACTTTTTTTACCTGAGGATAAAGGATATTTATATTAAAATTATCTTGTCTTTTATACATACTTAGTTTTAATGATGCTACTATGAGGCACTTCCAAATATGGCAGAGTGTCAGTGGTTTGTTTTCAAATCCTAATTATCTGGTTCCCCCTGGAACAAGTTTACCTCAAATCTAGCCACTACATGTTGCAAAAAGTCAGGTTATGTAGATTCATCTAACTATACTAATGAAGTTTTTAATGTCTGATTTAAATTCTCAAATTTACAACACATTTGTTCTGCACAATTCAGACACCATAGTTTTTTTCAAAGGGCCACATCAAGACACATTGAAAACAATAAGCAGTCCCATCTTAATTCATGTGTAAATAATCTGAAATAAGAATGATAAGCATGCTTTCTACATGCAACCAATGTCTAAAGATTATTAAATACAATGATTTCTACTGCAAGCAGAAATAGGTGACAGAAAATTACTGCTAATTTAGAATTTAAGGTATCACTACATTCCATTTTATTGTGGCAAATAACAATTTACAAACATCATGCTTCTACTAGCAACTTTTCTGCACACCTGTCATTGCGCGTTTCAAAGGAATTTAAATAATCAAAATATTTAGCAAGTTGTCTGCTTGGAAACTATGCTGGCAATCAAAGTTGAGCACAGGCTATAAACAGATATGCACTGTTCTTTTTTACTGAGAAAACAATACCTTATATAAACTACTGGTGACCAGCTTCTGGCCTTGAAAAATAAGCGTCAAAAAACAGATTCCCCAACTCTGGTCAGGTGGCGTGGGTGCTGAGCTCTTTGCTTTTCAGTAGAATTGGCAGGAAAAGAGCTGATGAATGTCTGTCTTGTGAGATGTTATGGAGTGACCTCGAAGGGTGAAATGCAGGGTGCTATTTATTCAGGTGAAAAAATACAAAGCTTCATGTGTTGTTCAGTGGTGATCAAACAAAGAAGATTCCAAAGAATCCCTGCACGTGTGACTTTCCGAACTCCACTGTTGTGTTTCAATGTTCGATGAGCCAGAAACACCAAAGTCTCTAGGATACTGGCAATTTTACCCAAACTATTTTTTAATTGGAAGATTTTTATAATTTTTAATATAGGTAATAGAGATACAGTGGAAATGATTTGCTCGATGGCTAAAATTAGCTTTTTATGGCAGCTGTTAAATTGAATAAAGAAATTCAGAAATTATTTTTGTTGCAAAGTTTCAATGATAGAAACTAAAGTTCTGGATGTTGAATAGCCTTCAGATAACTAAAAATGGTCACCAAATCCTCTCATATCAATCTGCTCAGGAGGTCATCATCAAATTATTCACAGAGCACTGGCATGCGCTCTAGGTAACGATGTAAGATCCAAGCTCTTATCTCAAAAAAATATTACCGCAGTAATGCCCTTTGCCAATGTAACTTCCCAGTCTGTGTTATCCTTAAACTTTTCTGTCATAGCAGACTTGTACTTTTATCTTCCCTGGGCCTCAATTTTCTTACTATAAAATGATAATATTAAGGTAGGTCATGAAATTCTGAGATGCTGCTAAGAATAACTTCAAGAGTTCAGAGGCGGTTGAGATCACGGGTGTGAGAGCTGGGGTTTGACATGGGAATGTGAAATACGGGGCTTCACTGAACAGGAATCAGGGAGGAGCACACTCCAGGGAAACGGAGTTGAGTGAGCTCAGATCAGAGGACACGGAACAGTGCCGGGAGTCCAGTGATGGGAAGGACTGGGTGAGCGTACCCCACATTGAAGAGAAGCAGCGGAGAAAGGTGGCTGGTAGGGAGGTCGCCCAGGTAGGGTGGGATGACGTGATGGTTCAGCTAGGAGCTCAGGTTTCATATCAGAGGCAAAGTGTTTTGTAAAGAGGAGAGTAACTTTTGCAAAGTACGTGACATTGGGATGTATAAAAATAACATATGTGGGTATATTAGGGAAGTGAGTCCAATTTTAAAGCCATAGGAATATAGGGTCAGGTACAATCTGGGCTTGAGAAAGGCCTTCTTGCTGGTTAACTGCCAAGATGGGATCAATAGTCACACCCTCCTGAAGCCTCGCTCCATGGCCCTGGGAGGTCATTCACATACTGCCACTTTGCCACGAGCCCCACAGCTGATAAACGAGAGTAAAACACAAAACAGTGAGGGTGGGGGCAGCATTTCTGTGTTCAAGAGCATGGGCAATTTTTTTTCTTCACATGCCCTCGTCTGATTGTAATGAAGAATAGTTCTCATTATTTTTTCTAAGAAGTCAAAAACTAATACTTGCAACACAAATAAAAGTGCTGTTGTAACAGCGTCAAAGAGGAGACGAAAGGAACAAACAGGCCGCTAGCAGAGCATACGAGTGACCAGAGAATAGCAGCTCGTGAAGAAACAGTTCACTGCAGAGGGCAACAAGGGACAAGTTAGAGTTTGATTCCAATACCATTAAAACATTGGTTTTTCTTCACTAAAGTTCACATGGATTTGTTTTATCTTCAACATGTAGGCTATACTTGGTTGGTTAGTGCAAATTTGCAATTAAATTGTAAGACTAGTTCTTAGCATGTTACCTCTGGGGCCCTTTTTCTAACTTAGTTCCCACAAGAAGATGAAAAATATTAAGACCCTGAATCACTCAGTATCACTTGTGCCAGATGTGCAATGCGGATCCCAGGGCAGGCATATTTAATGAGGGAGGCAATTGCTGCCTCAGCTCTAATTTGGCTTTTTCCAGTGTCCAATATATTTCTCTCAAATGAACTGGTCCACGGGGAGCTTCAAAAAGTCAGGGTGTGTGCAGAGAAGGAACAGGAAAAAATTCTGCATTATGACAGTTTTCTGCGAGCTTTATTTTTTTATGAAGTTATGTTAATTGAATTGTGTGGTTTAAATTAACCAGAGCATAAGCACATTAATTAATCAAAAAAGTTCTTCTCAATACCAACCCTCTCTCTCTGTGACACACAGATACACACGCATGCACGCACACACTCACGTCCACACATGCGCACACACACTACCATTCCACGGTGCAGTAACATATTTCTGCATTGTCTTACATATGGTCCAAATCAGCACCTGCACAGTTCAGTTATTAAATGAAAAACAGCCCTTGCCTTGATCTGTAGAGTTTTTGTGTACAGGAACCTCCCCGACAGCATTCTGTCTTCCCTTATCAGATGTGTGTGGTATGACATAATGAATGTAACACTTCAGTGCAATTGGAGAGATTTCAATTCCCAAGCACGGGGTCACATTTCCCTGCTCATTGTTTTGAAAGCAGACGTTTTGCGTTGGGTAGCGAATGTTGAAGCCCTGGATTTTTTCCCTTAGAGATCTCAAACCAAATCTGAGAAAATAGTAACTCAAATTTAATAACAGCCTAAAAGTTTATTCACTGAACGAGTGCTTCTTAGAGTAAGTGATGAAAACTCCAGAGAAATGTTAGGTGAATGTGTGGGGCCAGCCCAACAGTCTCTTTTATCTAAAAATTTTTAAAGGATATTAGCATTGCATAGTGTATTCCATCTGGCTTTATGAATAAGTTTCCTGTTTGTTGTCTTGATCAAAGCAACATCCAGATCCAAATTTTAAATTATTTTCTAATATATTTTAAATTATATTTAATTATTTATTTATTTTTGAGACAGAGTCTCACTGTGTTGCCTTGGGTAGAGTGCTGTGGCATCACAGTTCACAGCAACTTCAAACCCTTGGACTTAAGCAATTCTCTTGCCTCTGACTCCCAAGCTGGGACTATAGGCGCCTGCCACAATGCTCAGCTACTTTTTGTTGTAGTTATCATTGTTGTTTAGAAGGCTAGGTTCGAACCCACCAGCCCCACTGTATGTGGCCAGCACCCTAACCACTGAACTGAATTGAGGGCAGTGAACCTCAATTTTTTATTTTTAATTACCATGGGTACATAATAAATATTGATAGGGTACATGTGATGTCTTGATACAGTCATATAATATAAAATAATCAAATCAAGATAATTGGGGTATCCATCACTTCAAGTCTTTACCATTTCTTGGATTAGGAATGTTCTCATTATACTCTTAGAGTTATTTTAGTACATTTTTTTTTTCTAGAGACAGAGTCTCACTCTATCACCCTCAGTAGAGTGCCGTGGCATCACACAGCTCACAGCAACCTCCAACTCCTGGGCTTAAGCGATTCTCTTGCCTCAGCATCCCGAATAGCCGGGCTACAGGTGCCAGCCACAAGGCCTGGCTATTTATTTTAGTAACATTTAATGACATATAGTGCTGTTTAAGTGAACTTTGCTATTTTAATATTTCTGATTTTTTAAAAATTTTGCTAGTTTTTAAATTGGGACAAACAATACGCACATATGTCTCAAGTGCCTAGGCTCAATGCACAGAGAAAAAAAGGTTTGAGACTGTGCAATTAGACTTAACAGAATATACAGACAATGCACATTTATTTACTCAGAAAAAGAAAAATGTGATTGTTATTGTCTTAGGCATTCCTGGCGAATGATGGCTAAACCTTATCCACTGAGTATAAAACAAGAAAATGGATTCCGGTTTGAACAGAAGTCTAGTTTAGATAATATGCTGACTTTCTATATCTCAGAAATTAAACCAGCATATAGCAGAGAGGAAGATTTTAAAAAGTAGGCAACTCAGAGTAAATAACAGTAATAAAACAATGACCCACAAAGTCTTAAGATGCTCCCAGAAAACAAACAAAAATGTTCACATGTACCTAGAAGCTTACATCCTACTAATCAGAATTAGGGTTAGGTTTAGGGGCAAAATGTGATAAAGAAGAAGGAGTTTAGCTGTCATACAAAACTATAGAGATGTAAGACAATTGGGGCTTCAGTTTAGAAAGTACAATTTAAAAACAGAAATGATTGAAGTCTATGAAATTCTAAAAGTTATAAAAATGGCCTTATCTGCCAAATATTAAGGTACTGGACCTAATGTGCACTCCTTGATACTAAAAAAAAAAAAAAGGAAATGTTGTAGTACAGAAAATGAGATGCACCAAATTTTCATAAGAACACACAAGCATTTAAATAAATATCGAGTGTCTGCTGAGTGTATAAACAGTACACATTGGAAATGGTTCATAAATTTCATTGTACCTCAAATCTAGTCATATCTTCAGAAATGCAAAAACCTTACACAGTTAAAACATAAAATAATTTTATTGCTACCCAAGGCAGGTGCTATTTCTGTTTTCCAAACTAGCATTATTAGATTAAAAAATACTTACTTTAAGCAGTTAAGTAGTCAATGTATGGAACTCAATAACTCTAAAAGGTAAGCTAAAAATATAAATACATTCAAGAGATATTTCATTAATGCCAGTGTTGATGGCCAGTAATATGTTAGCGAAAAAAGGTAAAGACTTTCTGGGTAAACCTGTAAGTTTTATATTATAAAATAAACATCAGACTTCCCTACGAAACATCCTCTAGAAATTACAGGAAAAAATATTACATTACAAAATCAAAGCTTTGGTATTACTAAAATTTAAATATCAGACCCAGATTTTGTTACCAAGAAGCAAGATTTAAGAATTAAATATATTAATCTACTTGTATAGAGGAGAACATCTTAGGAGATCTTTTGAGATTTTTTTTTAGCCTTATGATCTTACAAATAATAGTTTATAGAGGCTTCATATTTACATTATATTTTTTAGAACTTTTTTCTACCTACCACCATCATCACATCAGTCCAAGGAATGACAAATTAATTCTTATATTATCTTTGAGATATAAGTGTTACAGAAGAGAAGAAGAAAGGATTTGATAAAATCTGTGGAACAGATCAAGAAAAATGAGCTGAATGAGAGGTAATTTGCAACCTGCAAATCAACATCCCTCCTAGAACGTTGAATGATGACTTAATACACTGCAGAGAAGCCTTCCTGGCAACGGACTCCAAGGGCCTGTGCTTGGCACCAATCTGCTCAACATTCTTATTGGTACTCAGGACGAAGCCACTAGAAGTATTATCCAATGGCTGGTTTAAAAACTGGGAGGAAGTTTTAATATGTGGGATGACACAGACAAGATTGGAAGGATCTCAGTGGGTCAGAATGATAGGGTGAAACTTGAATAAAGAAATGTCAGAGGGACAGGCATAAAATACTGCTGAAAGTAAAAGGTGGAAGGTCAAGCGTAGTAACAGCAGTAAAAATGTGACCTTTGTGAAGGGACTTAACTTCTAAGTCTCTGTTCCCTCATTTATGTGATGGAGATAACAGGTTGTTACAAAGCATACATGTGGTATCCACACAATATGTACAATGTTGGCCTATATTTTTCTAATATATCTTTTAGAGAGTAATTGGAACCTACTAAATACCTCGTGAGTTTATAATAAAATATCAAAACAAAACACAGTGAGAAATACTATTTGTTGTTCAAGAGGCTATATGGCTTCTAATCATTCAAATTATATTACTATTGAAAATATATCCTGTTGGTAATATTGTGGACCCTGTCGGAACAAGAGAGGTTACAATTTTGAGAGTAGAAACATGAACTTGAACTTTACCTTAGAAACAAAGACAGTGTAACCTAATCATGTGTACCCTCATATCAACCTCAAAGTAAAAAAATAATAATAATAATACAAAGTGATCAGCTCTGTCCCCTATCTGCCAGTGGGACAGTGGGATGTGGAGCATGTTACTTGAGGGTCCTCTGCCTGTTTTCTCATCTGTAAAATGAGATGACAACAGTATCTAAATCATGGGGCTTTAAGTTAAGCTTCCATAGATAGAATGAGCAAAACTCTTAGTGCAAGTTTGACTTCCAGGAAGTGCTCAACAGTGTCAGTTACTGTTATTAGCAGTAACTAATGTACGTCCATCACCCAAATCAGCAGTCCCCAGGTTAGCACTTTGCTTTGAGATTGCAGATTTTTGGGTTGTTTGCTTTGAGATTTCAGTTCATGGTAATTTGAATTATTATAAGATTGTTCTGATGGGTAAAGAAAAGAGAAAACTATCCCTGTGCTGCTGTGCAGAGAAAAGGGAAACAGGTCCCAGGGAACAAATTTGAAAGTACTTTTTGTAGTAAAATAAAACACCCTTTGAGCATCCAGCTTGATTCTGCCCACTCAATAAGCCGACTGCCCCTCGTTCTCTCCCCCATGCCTCCAAGCGTCACCTCATATCACCATTCTCCACCAGGGCCTGTGTTTGTAAATGTCCAAGGCCTGCTCCAGAATCCGGGAGCTTTCCATTCAGCTGTGTTCTCACCGGCTGCTTCTGCCTTGTGCCCCCGGATGCTTCCTCGGTTTCCACACACCCGAGTGTGTCCCACACGGGCATCTACGAGTCAAGGGACTTTACAGGTGATCCGGGGGTCCCTGGTCAGGATCACACTGTGCATCTTACGTATTTTCCCATCAGGTCACCTACGTCTGGCTCTTCCTCTGCCGTGCTGCATTCTCTCACTGGATCCTGCTTTTCTATTTCTCTTTTCTCTTTCAACAGAAATACTTCTCTTTCCCTCAGCCTCTGTATCTCTAGGTCCTGGGCAGCTAACGAAGTGAGCAGCACTGGCCCTGGTTCTGATGCCTGAGCGGTCACGTCTCCTGCTGCCGGGTGCCAGCAGGGCAGCCCCAGACCCCCGGCTCTGCAGGCTGTCCACGCTGCTCCTTCATCAGCCTCTCGCCATTCTGTCTGCCTCTGCACCAACTCCTGGGGATTTCTCTTATTCACTTGACTCACTCGTTCCCTCTGCACACTTGTCTTTCATCGTTTGTTAAGCTTCCTCTTCATCAGTCTCCCGATGGATGGGATACTAACAAACACTTCCTACACCAGATGCACAGCGAGACTTCCCCTGTCACAGGAAGAAATACACACAGTACACGTTCAATAGTTAGTTTTCATCCTCAGAACATTTGCTTGGAGTTGGTAGGTAAAGGGATTGGAACGCCATCGTGCTCAGCTGCCAAGATTACACTCTTCACAACGTTTTGGAGTTGGGCCGTATCTTAGAGATAGTACACTTCAATGCCTTCAGCACAAGACCAAGGAAACTGAGGTCCAGAAAAATTAAATAGCTTGCTCATGACCACAGGGCTAGGGAGGGGTGAGGACCAGAGTTTTTCCCAACTGCTTTACTACTATTCTAAGGTTGTTGCTATTGCTCAATATGTCTTTCTTCTCTGCAATTTGTTTTTTCAAAGAAATTAACTTATTTAGAAGGAGACTGTTTACCCACCTGTATCTTCTAAGGACGTTATTCTATACAATTACCTGTCTAACCCTTATCTCACTACTAAAATCTCTAATAGCAAATTATAAACTTGCTCTAGGTAAAAAATAGGTTGTTTTTCACTGATTAAGAGATACTTAAACAAGTTTAACACAAAAATCACACATTAAGTTTTTGAAGTTTAACAGTTGTATTTTGAAGACATATTTTGTAAGAGTCCACACCTTTTTTTCATCTAAAAAAATGACTTAATTTTTAGGGTTCAAAATTTCTGCTCTTCAAAAGAAATGTCCAAGGGTTTCCTTCTCTAGTTTCAACTTTTCTACACTCAACTATTCGCCTGCTTCTTGCCACCCAGACAAAGTTGGCATGACCAGACTCCTTCAGATGTTACTGTCTTCCCCAAAAGAAAGTTAGAAAAAGAGTTCATAAATGTTGAACTCTAAGACAATATCTAACACAAAACAAGCTTTAACAAGAAAATTTATTTCCTCATTTGATTAGCTAGGCATTTATTTTCAATAAAAGCAAAGAAAAATCATTTTACAAAGCATTACACTGAGATTCATTCTTCACTCAAGAAACTGAAGTACAGGAGTCCCTGATGTATAAACTTTTGACTGACAAATGACTCACCCTTATGGTGGAAGACTATTCCAGGTAATAGGCAAATATCCCTATTCCAACTTACATAGAAATTCAACGTGAGAACAAAGCAACAGAACCTATTTTGTTCATGACCCAGGGCTGCCTGCACTCAAAATAAGAACAATGTCACCTTTTAAGAGCATAATGAAAGGGTTGGAAAACAGCAACACAATTGCCAAACCTGCAGATGGCAAACAAACCAGATATTTTGAGGGTTCTTTTTAAGGAGGAGAAGCATCAGAAGCTTGAGCAAATCCAGAATTAATCAACAAAGAGAGAGAATAAAGAAAAGAAAGAGAAAACAATGCAGCCTCTTGGGCTGCAGTGATGGAGGCTCACTCTGTCACTCACCTGGAACACAGTGGTGTGGTTACAACTCATGGCTGCCTCCACCTCCCGGCCTCAGCTCCTGCCTCAGCCTCCCACCGTGCTAAGAATCTCAGCATTGGCTGCCTCCACCAACACTGTCACCACCGTGGGTTGTTCTACCGTGTCGATGCCCGGGGCAGGTGTGTACAGTCTCTCAGTGATACAATAATCCACACAGATTCTTCTACCATCCGGGTCCATTTTGTTTGCCCTTCCATGGCCTCCTTAGCGTCATCTATTCTCTCAGCACATACAGAAGCAAGTCCTTCAGACTGCCCAGCTCA
The DNA here is from genome assembly GCA_963573935.1 of Arctocebus calabarensis. Classification (NCBI taxonomy): domain Eukaryota; kingdom Metazoa; phylum Chordata; class Mammalia; order Primates; family Lorisidae; genus Arctocebus; species Arctocebus calabarensis. The sequence goes on from CAUYON010001578.1 coordinate 16,262, forward strand.
CAGATCATGGCCACTCGATGGTCCGGTGGAGAAAACCCTCATGAGCATCTTTCTCTGCTGTGCACAACCTGAGGCCAAACTCCAGAACAAATGTGTCTTTGGAGAGCAATTTGCCCCCAGGCTGGTCATCTGGCAGACAGGACCTGAGAGTGAGAGTGAGATCGGGTTGAATGCATTGTCTCTGTGCACAAATCTCTCAGCTGAGCCTGGATTTTGATATGGATGAGAGTGGGATTGAGACTGTGTGGGAACCCTTTATGGACTAAGAGATCCTGACATGCTTTCTGATTTTGCAGGAGTAGAAATTCCCAGTGGGGTTTTTGGGGTTTTGTTGTTTGTTTTACTTTACTATTTGCTAGTTGGGTTTTATTTTGAGGTACTTAAAGTTGCATGAAACTTTTGCTAGGTGTTGATAAACATGGAAAAGCCACCAAAGGCTTGACTTTCTTAATAAAAATATTACTCTTTTTTTTTTAAATATTATTTTTTACATAGTAGAATAACATTTTGAATTTTGACTTTAAACTGATTTCCTATTTTTTTATGCTTTCACATTTTTTGTTCTTAAATTCTGTTTTTTTTTCTGGCTTGTGTGATTTTATTTCTTTTAAAATTTTTCTTTATATATTATCATTTCAGAATGGTACAGGGGTACACTCATTTTGACTGGGGATTTTAACTGAGAGTGAGACTCGTTTATTTAACCTAGGCCCCCCAATCCAGATTCTTTTAATTCTACTTCACTCTTGCTTTCTGCTTCTCTTTGCTCTCCATTGAGTTTCCTACTCACTTTTCATAACATGTATATTCTTCTCTAATTCAAACAATTCAAAGTAGCCGTAAGGATGTTGGCGTGCTTCTACCTAATGTCTCTCTTCTTTTCAATTTTTCCTCTATTCAATTTTAATTTTATAAAATTTAATTACTTTTATTAGTCTTCTTTTACCTTGGTTTATTTTCTACATTTTTTGAAGAAACGCTTCGATTTCTTCATGAACATTAACTCTGCTCTCAAAATTGTTCTCTGTTACATCACTCATGTCAGCCAGCCACTACCCCCAAACTAAGTAAGAAACACACCTCAGCTCAGGGGGCAAATGCCTGAATCAACCTGCTGACTTGACCATGGGAAACTGGAAAAAGTGGGCAGCAAAGGTGGCTCTGCTCTGCTCCCACCTGGTTGCAGATCCCAGCAAGAGGACCTTTTCTTTGTATCTTACCGATGTAGGTATTATTAAAATAAAAATAATTCAGTTTCTCCTGTGCTAAACCTAAAAGTGTATAATTATTAACTGCTTTTGTTATTGCTCTGTGTGTGGCTGGGCAAAGAAGGAAAAAAATGTGGTTAACTAAAATTCATATGGAATCTAGAGGTACCCCAAATAGCCAAAATAACATTGGAAAAGAAGAACAAAATAAAAGAAATCTCATACCGCTTGATATTAAAACATGTTACAAAGATAGAGTAATAAAAACAGTGTAGTACCTGCCAAAAGACAGACTGATAAACACATGGAATAGAATTTGGTTACGTGGTGAAATGATTTTGACATTCTAAAGTAAAGGGCAATTTTTTCAACAAATGGTATTGGGAGCACTGGATAACCACATGCAACAGAAAAAATGTTGGACCCTTACCTTAAACCATCTAAATGTAAGATCTAAAACTATTCAACTTTAGAAGACCATAAAAGAGAAAAGCTTCAGGGCACTGGATTTAGCAATAGTTTCTTAGATGCAATATCCAAAACATGGGTATCAAAAGGAAAATAGATAAAATGAACTTCATCAAAATCACAAATTGTAGTGTGTCATAGAATATTATTAACAGAGTGAAAAGGTGATTGATAGAATGGGATAAAGTATTTGACAATCATGTATCTAAGGTATTAATATCCAGAACTTATAAATATACAAAAAAATCATTAAAATTCATAAAAGAAAACAAGAACAATCTAATTCAAAAATGGGCAAAGGATGTGAACAGACATCAAAGAAGATATACAAATGGTCAATAAGTACATGCAAAAGTGGTCACATCACTAATTGTTAGGGGAATGTAAATAGAAACCACAAGGAGATACCACTCCATGCATGTTAGAATGGCCAATATCAAAAGCAGACACAACACTCCCCCGACACAATAGGGCAGTGCCTGTGGCTCAGTGGGCAGGGCGCCAGCCCCACATACCAAGGGTGGCAGGTTCAAACCTGGCCCCGGCAAAACTGCAACAAAAATAGCTGGGTGTTGTGGCAGGTGCCTGTAGTCCCAGTTACTTGGGGGGTGAGGCAAGAGAATTGTATAAGCCCAGGAGTTGGAGGTTGCTGAGAGCTGTGATGCCACAGCACTCTACCAAGGGTGAAAACGTGAGACTCTGTCTCAACAAAACACAACACAACAAAACAAAACAAAACAAAAAAAAATCCCCACAATAACATGTTTTGATGAGGGTGTGGAGAAATTGGAAACTGCATTGCTTGTAGAAATGTAAAATAAGTCCATGCTGAGTGGACTGTGGCTGAGTGAGTAGGGCACCAGCTCCATACACTGAAGATAGCAGGTTCGAACCCAGCCCCAGCCAAACTGCAACAAAAAGTAGCTGGGTGTTATGGCAAGCACCTATAGTTCGCTACTCTGGAGGCTAAGGCAAGAGAATCGCCTAAGCCCAAGAGCTGGAGGTTGCTATGAGCTGTGACACCACAGCACTCTACTGAGGGTGACAAAGTGAGACTCTGTCTCTTAAAAAAAAAAAAGAAAGAAATGCAAAATAATACAGCCCTTGTGAAAAAGAATGTAGTAACTACTAAAAAAATTAAATATGGAATTGTATCATATAATGTAGCAATTCTACTTCTGAGTTTATGCCCAAAATAACTAAAAGGAAGGACTACCCTCAACAGATATATGCATAATTATGTTCATAGCAGCACATTCATAATACCCAAAAGATAGAAGCAATTTAAGTGTCCATGACTGATGAATGGACAAACTAAATGTGATACATGGATACATTGGAACATCACTAAGTCTTAAATAGGTGCACTTCATTCTGACACACACCACAACATGATGAACTTCAAAGACATATGCTTGCTAAAGTGAAATACACCAGTCGCAAAAGAACAAATACTGTAATGATTCTACTTACATAAGGTACCCAGAGTAATCAAATTCAGAGAGGCAGAAAAAATGTTAGTTCCCAGAAACTGGTGTTAGTTACCCAGGAAAGGGAAGTCATTGTTTACTGTGTTTAGAGTTTTTGTTCATAAAGATAAAACAGTTCTGGAGATGGATGGCAGAGATAGTTACACAACAAGATTAATTTATTTGGTGCTACTAAATTGTATATTTAAAAATGGTTAAAATGGAAAAATTCATGTCATGTATATTTTTCACAATAAAAAATATGTGGCTGACAATTATATTCATATATTTGCAATCTTAATAAAAGGCATTAATGCATTCAAAATATTTTGACTGTAAATACTTAAAGTCAAAAAACTATGCTACAAACTGTGGGGATATAAAGAAAAAAGGTATTTCTTTTCTTAATTGATACATAACAGATATACGTATTTTGGGGGATACATGTGTAAATTGATACATTAACATAATGTGTAAAGATCAAATCAATGTAACTAGGGTATTCATGACCCTAATATTTATCTTTTCTTTATGCTAGGAACATTTAAATTATTCTCTTATTTCTATTTTAAAATGTATAGTAGGTTAGTGTTAACTATAATCCTTTAATTGATAGATAGTTACTAGAAACTATGAAAGGAGGAAGGGAGAGAGTATAAAGAGATTAATGGGTACAAATATACAGTTAGATAGAAGAAAACAAGACCTAGTGTTTGATAAATATAAATTATTTCTTAAAGAAAATCATAAATTAGTCAATGAGAAAAAAGTCCTCATGTAAAAAAACAATTTCCAACATATGAAATAATAAGAGAAACAGTAAATTTTAAGAAAAAATGCAGATTATTATAGTTAAAAGAAGAGAGAGGTTATTTCCAGTTTGGAAATTTAGATAATTTTACATAGAGGATGTAGATAAGTACCCAGTGTAATCAAATTCAGAGAGGCAGGAAGAATGTGAGTCCAGTAGTCATAAGAAGTAAGATTTGCTAAATGGGACAAAATCACTTAATATAGGCACGGCCAGAGGAAATGGTAGTTTAGGTATGAAGAACAAAAAAGGTCCTATCTGTGTGTAGTACACAGTGATGAAAAAAATAAAAAAATAGAAGAACCGATCACGGAAAAACTTGAATGCTGGTCTAAGGAAGTCAAATTACTGTCTAAAGCTTCCCCAGAATCTATTTCACCAATGGAAGACAAACCCCTTCAAATGTTCTTTCTTTCTTTTTTTTTTTTTTTTTTTGCGGTTTTTAGCTAGGGCTAGGTTTGAACCTGCCACCTCCAGCATATAGGGGCAGCGCTCTACTCCTTTGAGCCACAGGCACCACCCCAAATGTTGTTCTTTTTTAAAATAATATTTTATTTAATACTTCTTTTGGAATAAGGTCTACCTACAAAGAAACAAAAACTAATGAAGTTTCCTTTAATAGATGATGGGATTATTTTATTTTGTAAAACCCAGTGGTTGAAAATTCAAATGCTCAGGATACCATCTAGACTCCCCATCCTTCTAACTCTTCCACTGTACGGTTCCACTGTCATTAGCCTGTGATTCTCATTTTCATGGTTATAGATGACTGCTTTAAGACCAGGCACTGATCATGATTCCAGGTGAGAAAAAAGAGAGAAAGCAGCAAAAAAAAAAAAAAAGTATTATCTGTATCAAGAAAGCAAAGGTTATCATCAGAATAGGGTCATAAGGCCATCACTTGTGCAAATGAACATGAAAATTGCATTTAGGAGGGCATAGTGCTACCTTGATCAAAATGTCTTCTAGTAAGCATAGAGGGTGAAAATTAATGCTCCAACTCTCTGCTCCCTTCCCTGCTCCTCTCAAAGATGGCTGAGCACGTGAGGGAGAGGGTTTCATAGTCTTGTGGCAATGGGGAAAATGAGACCCCCAAAAGCTAGTGTTCTCCACATTCATTAGCTTTTTTGAACATTCTCCGGCCCCAAGCCTGGCTGGTATTCTTTGTCTTGGGACCATTGGAAAAATCTGTCTGACGTTCACCCGGTCCCACCTCTGTCTGGCTATCTGGCCAGGTTTACAACCTCTCCACACAATAGAGAACTGACCATAGTGTAAGACAGCTGTGCCTCTGGGGCCTTTGACTCGCCAGGGTCAGACCATGTTTCCTTCAACGTCCCCCCTGGGTTGGTGTGGGAACAGCCCCAGAACAATGTCCTCTAAGAACACAGGAGACTCTTTCTTCCCTTGCCATTTCCCCTCGAACCACCGTCCATGCTCCCAAAGCCTCCTCAGAATTGGCCACAGGAGGAGAGAGTTGACAACACGATACCTGTGATTGAGCGCTTCAATCCTGTCCCCTGTTTGCATTTCACTTCGATAATCCCCTGTAACCAAAGAGACAGGCTTCTCTCCTACAGCCATTATATAGTAACCTTCTTGAATTTCACTTCATGGCTAAGAGTGAACAGCAGACTGGTGCATCATGGGAGAAATTGCACAATTGGGTTTCCCAAGCTTGGGACTTAATAATGCTGGATGGAATTTGAAGGAATTTATAAAACTTTCTCCTCAATCTTTGGGATTCAAAGATTGAGATTTTCTCCATGTGAAAATCCCACATGGAGCATTAAAATGTTCCCTTTCCCTCTTCATTCTTTCCTCATCTTCTATGAAGCCATCTTTGTTCAAAAGGAAGATGGATGCCTCATGTACTCAGAAAGGCAGGGAAGGAAAAAGCATTGATATTTTCTAAGACATCATCCTTATTACAGAATAATTGAATTTGATGTGTCATTTGTAATATTTGGAGAAAGTATCAAGATGAAAATATAAAGCCAAAGCTCAGACTTCTGGACTAGAAGAATCATTTAAATAGAAATGAAACTTTGGCCCAGAGGTTGCCTCTTACTGTCGAGAGACTTCAGACAATGAAGGGGGGTTAAAGATCACTGGAGCAGATCTTGGGAATATCTAAATTGGAGATTTGATAGAAAAAGAAAAACCAATAAGAGTCACTTTGGAGTATTATCAAATATTAGAGAAAAGCCCCTAAAAGACAATAGCTTCAAAACTGGGAAAATTTTTAAAATGATGGTTGAGTTCTGGTTCTGAGGATAGAGTAGATGAATTTCTCCCTATTTCTCTACCTCAGACTGAAATCAACAGGCGCCATGTAACAAGCAAACCAGGCAGTTTCTGCAAGCTGGGAAGAAGGTAGAACAGCCAAGATCCTCAGGACTTGAGGAGTCGTGAGAGGTAAATGAAAATAAGTTCTGTTTTGAATGAGCTCAACTTAGGCTATCTGGAACCAATGGGGATTTCTACAATTTGATGATGTGGCTGGACACAAGGGCTCATGTTTGCACTGGGAGGCCAAGATGTGAGAAGAAAAAAGAACCCAGTGATATAATTTTGGAGTTGAGGAGAGGGGCTGAAATGAAGATAGATCTGGGAACCCAGAACTTGAGGTAAAAATGTGGAAACAGAGAATAATCCTATTGAGAAAGGAATACATAAAAATCTCAGTCAGTGTCAGGGTCAGATTTAAGGAACTAGCAGAGACTCAGGACGTAGCAGTGCCAGCCCTGGCTGTGGGAGGGAGAGTTGGAAAAAGGCAATAGCATAAATGACTAATATTGTCAAATGATATAAAAAGAATCCAGTCAAGACAGATTGTGGAAATAAACAATAGATTGATGCACAAAAGACAATTCTATCCCCAAATATCTCATAATTTTGAGAGACACACCAGTGGTCATAAAATTACAATAAAATGGACCAGATGTTAAAATATATGTTGAACATGAAAATATAGCAAAAGGACTAAGGCCATTATTAGGTTTGTTAATTTATGTATCACTTTACATAATTATCAATTTATGTATGACTTTTAAAAATACTGATGATATATCACAATAATTTGCCATTTCAAAATTTATAATAATAGGTATCAAAATAATTTTTAAACTTTAAATATTCATTTTTCCTCCAGAGCATCCTTTAGCATTTAAAATTGACAAGGAATAAACAAGAACAGTGTCAATGAAAGAAACATGTTTTCACTATTATTTTCAATAATAGCTGCTGACCCCAAATGTGAATGATAACTAACTAACATTATTTTCTTTGGAAATATTTTAATAAAAAATGTAAAGTTATATTCTAAAAAATAAATTAGAATTTAAGAAGAAATTTAAGGCAACAATGAGGTATAGTTACAGTTAAAAATCTAAAAAAAATTAAATAAAACTTTAAATTTTCTCAAAAGATTGAAGAATAGAAGAAATGACTGGCCAGACACACACAAGAACTGAATAGAAATGACTAAAAACTAATTAAGTTTGTGACTTTAGTCACAAAGTCTTAGTATTGTCCTAACAAAAAGCAAAATATTAAAAGGAACATACTATTTCTATGGCTTTCATAAGAGCAAATGATTATTATTAAGAGTTAAACATAAGATTAACTGCTTTGAAAGGTAATCATAAAATAGTTTATTCAAAAACTTGAAAAAGAAACATTCTCTAGCTTTTGCAAGAAGTAGTTAGCAATTTCCAAAGTACACAGGAAATTACATAATATATATCTCAAAGATCCTGCACCAATAATACTCCCTCTTATTTAGTATGGAACTGCAGCCATTACTTGTTTTGTATCATTTTAAAAATGGCTTATAATGCAAACACCGGAATAGCCAAGACAACAAAGTTACATTTAAAAAAACATGTATCTGAGCTGAGCATGGGTCTGTGGTATGCATAATCAGAATGATTTGGGGAAATTTAGTGCAGCTGCTCATTCTGGGTAGCTGAGAGGAAATCATTAAAGCAACTTCCAGCCACCTGACTTAGCCTTCAACTGGAAGCAAGAGAATAGAGAAGTTCTTCAAGCAGAGAACAGGGACAGGGTTTGCATGCGAACAGGAGGAGGAGGCTGACAAAGTGTAAGTTTCTTTGTGAGATATGTGAATGGATTCAGAAATGGAGTTGGCAGCTTTCCAGTTTTCCTCCTGGGGCGCCATGTCTATAATTCCAGTAGCTAACATTCAGATAATTACAATTTCAGTTTTACTTGGATAATATTATTATGCTTCTTTTGAGCCTGATCGTTTGAACAGCTGTGTTCAAGTTGAAGTATCTACTCAATGTTTCAAACATTTTAAGAAAATGAGAATCATATCTGGTACCATTATGAAAATTAAAAAAAAAAAAACTCATGCCCATGGAAGAAGCAAGAATTGCTTTTTTATTTGCTCTTGAAGAACAACATTTGTGAAGCATTTGTGAAACCAACACAGCTGCAGGACCCGCTCACCATAGCGATTCTGTCTGCTCAATATCCATTTTAGCTTTTATAGATTCAAGCTTAAGACAAATGAAATATCTTTGCTCTTGATTCCAGAATAGTTCTTTTTAAAATCAGTATTTCAGTCATATTGCATCTGGCACCAACGGAAGACAGCTTATTTCGGTAGTCTTCAGTATTACCTTCACTTCATCATCTATTTTTGTTTAGCAAAAAGTGAGATTGCTGGGAATGACAAATATACAACTGATAAGTTACCCATAATTTCATGAATACCACCTAGTATAGTAAATCAGTCTCCCTGTAAATCTTCACTGTCTTTCAATTATTCTGAACAGTACACGAACACCTGGAGCATTTTTTTTTTAATTTTAGGTAACAAATTCTGTATTGCAAATTAGCTGGCACCACTAAAAAATATTCTTATTGTATTTCATAAAAATGTTCCAATTGGGGGGCCTGATTAAAGGGACTAGGAAATGAAAGTTTTGAAATGCTTCTTTAATAAAAGCAAATATCTATAATTATTTAAAAACAATAACTTAGAATAATTAATATCTAAATGCACAAATTAATAAATCTGTGCAATATGGAATATTTATATATATGTATGAACATGCTTATTACTAGCTGCTTATTTTAATTTTCAACTGACATTTTCTCAATATAATTTTCATTTACATTGTAATAATTTCACAAGGTATTAATAAAACCTAAAACATAGTGTTACCTAAAGACGAAAAAAGACAGTGCTGTGAATCTGACAGAGGTCTGATAACTAGAATCGGTAGAGTACTCAAATTAATCAGTAAGAAAAGAGCAAACAACCCCATTTTTTTTGTGGTCAAGAGACTTGAAGAGGAACTTCTCTGAAGAAGACAGACAAATGGGCAACAAACACATGAAAAAATGCTCAGCATCCCTGACCACCAGAGAAATGCTATTTGAAACCATTCTGAGATATCACCCAACCCCACTGAGATTAGCCCGCGTCATGGAATCCTGAAGCTGCTGATGCTGGTGTGGATGTGGAGAGAAGGGACCACTTCTACACTGCTGGTGGGATTGAAACTAATGCCACATCTATGGAAAGACGTATGGAGAATTCTCAGAGAACTAAAAGTAGGCCTCCCGTTTGATACTATAATTCCATTGCTAGGTATCTATCCAGAAGAAGAATATTTTTACCACAGGACATTTGCACTAGAATGTTTATTGCAGTTCAATTCACAATTGCCAAGAGCTGGAGGCAACTCACATGCCCATCAACTCATGAATGGATTAACAAACTATGGTGTATGTATATCTTGGACGACTATTCAGCCATAAAAATGGATGGAGACTTTACGGCTTTTGTATTTACCTGGATGGAGTTGAAACACAAGATTGGAAAAGCAAGTATTCGAAGTACTCAATACTAATATGAAACCAATATATAAACAAACACACACCCACGTGAAAGAAAAACATAACTATATTTAAGTGGGGAAGAGAAGAGAAAGGGGAGGAGAGCGGAATTGGCAAGTTCTCACCTAATGTACACAGGGTAAGGGTGTACAGCACACCCCATGGGTGAAGGGCTTGGCTACAAGTTGAACTTTACCTTGGAAATGAAAACAATGTAACCTAAACATTTGTATCCTCATATTAATCTGAAATAAAAAAATAAAAATAAAAGTTTCATAAATAAAAAATAAAAAAAAGAAAGGACAGTCCAAGAACCATAAATGCTTTATGTAGTATACAGTTTAACAGGACCTGAGAAAACTACACAGACACTGTAACACTACAGAGTTTATGGAAATTTCCTGAGCAATCTACATAAACCAATTAATAAACACCTGCCATCTAATTGAGAGGAAAAAAAAAACCCTATATCTTTCTTTATCCTGAGTACATAAAAATAAGAAAAGGTACTTCATCTGTCTTGAAAGTAGATACATAAAAATTTAGAAAACATGAATGCAACCAATAATGTCTTGCTATTGTTGATATTACTAAGCAGCTTTTAGAATATACCCATCATTCCTCAGTATTCTGATATTACACAGCTTTTTAATCATATTATCCAAAACTTGAAGCAAATTGCATAACTCAAACGTAGTAACTTCAAAGAATGAGCATCTGAAATAAAATAATCTTAACCATTTGCTCCTGCACACAATATTTACAAGTAAAAATACATTATCTTTAATTAGCATGATGTGCAGACCTGCTCATATATGTCAACACACATGATTCAGGTTTATGGCAGTGAGTCATGAAATAATCATGTGGACGTCCAATGAGAAAAGAATACTGCACTATTTCTTAATTTAATAAGAAAAATACCTTAGATTATAAATTTATTTTTGTATTGGTGTTCAGTATGTCAAGTAACTAACTTTTAGTGAAAACCCATTTTAATCTTAAAATGAAATCTTTCTTGCTTCCATCATTACTACCTATTCTTATGCTAAATTTTTATAGTGTGTAATTGAATTTTTATATTGTATATTCTTGCATCGTATAATTGAATGACATTCACAACTAACACCAGTGGCAGTGCTAATGTCCGCTTGCTGCCCTCCGCGGGCTTGCGCGGCCAAGCGTGGGGGGATGTGCCGCGGGGGTCAGGGAAGCGGACCGTGGTGAGATTTTGTGATTTTTACCAGGGGGATGTCATCGGACCGCCGTGTTCGCTCTGCGTAGAGAATAAACGAGCAGAAAACACGGTGGGTCAGTAAGAAAGCCATGTTGCTTTAAGTCTTTTCCTACACACATGATGTAGCTGAGTACAACAGAGGCCCCAGACTAGAACAAAGAGAGAGACGGAGGAGGAGCCCGGTGCACAGACCGCGGCATCACTGCACACGGGCGGTGGGAGCGGCGGCCCGAGTGTCCCCTCCGTCTCTCCCTGCGCCACTGGCCACAGTCTCACCGAATGTCAGAACACAGGAAAGGAAGAGGAGGATCTGAATAAACGCGAGGGATGGCGCGTTTGGTTTTGTGCACGTCCGACGTGCGAGAGAGTGTGCAGCTCCGCACAGGTCTGGGTGGAAAGGGAAGGTCGGCTCCCAGTTCCCAGCAGATGGCAAAGGCAGGCGGCAGCCTCTTCAGAGGCCATCCCCCCGCGGCTTCTTTCACTAGCTCTAAGACATCAGCTTCCTGCATGCACTGGTCCTCTGTTTGGACATCGCGGGGGCATAACTCTGAGACTCCTGCCAGTTCTGTGCTGGAGGTGAGTCTGGTCTGGAACCCAGGCTCACTGCACGCCGCCTGGGACGGCGTTCTTCAGACCTTATTCTGGACAGACCAGAGCGGTGTGAGGGAGCAGAGGAGGCAGACCAGAGATACAAGAGGTGTAGACAGGTTTATAAGTAAGCTGATCTCCCAACATAGCATGGTCAGCATAGCATTGGAAATATGGTAAAATTGTACTTTTTTTTCCTATTAATGATATTCAAAACTGGAAGTCCATTTTGAAAAGAACACATTTCTCAGGAATTTATGGAGGAAACTCCCTAATGTCAAAAGACAATATTTTTCTTATACATACATAAAACCAAAATGTATAACAATTTGAAATCTTTCAAAAATAAAAATCCAATGTTAATGGTCTTTTAGTAATAGTATAACTTATGCAAACAGTTTTGTTTCCTACAAAATGTGATTATATTTTATTTTGCCTTTTATTCTATTTAGGAATAAATGATTCAGTGTTTAATCTTAAAGTTTGTGAACTGTTTAAATTGGACAAATGCTTTCAAAATACCAATTTAATCATGCAGTTTCTAAAAATAAGGGAATGGACCTAATAAACTCGAAAAAATTCTTAATCTAAATTCTGCTAATTTTTAAAAATCACCAGGAATTGTTTGAAAATGAAAGGAAACGGTTTTAGTAAGTTCATGAATCATTTTGCATTGCACTCTTTCCTCAATTCTCTAACAAATAGATTTTCCTCACCTCTGCGTACTGCCTTTGACAGGCCAGTTTCCTCTCTCTGAAATTACCTTTCTGGCTGGCTATCCACCAGAACAACACCTATTTTTTTTTTTTTTGCAGTTTTTGGGCGGGCCTGGGTTTGAACCCGCCACCTCTGGTATATGGGGCCAGCGCCCTACTCCTTGAGCCACAGGTACCACCAACATAAGGTGTGGTTTAAACCATCCTTTGTAGGGGAAGCTTCCCTTTTCTTCTTAGTCTCCTTTGTAATGTGACATTGTCTTTTGCTGCTGCTGTCAGAGACTTCGTGTCTTCTGTACTCTCAAAAATGGAGCATCTGAAATATCTTTTGACAAAGAAACATTTTCAGATAAAAACTTACATGTATCCCCAACATATTAGAATTTCTTGGTTAGGTCTGCATTTGTAATTTTGCCTTACTTTTAGTTAATCAGCACAAGCAATGAGGCCATTTCGAGAGACATTTTAAATAAGGGAATCTGAGTAACACGTACAAGCCTGTCTATCAGCTGTGCCTTTTCACTCACATCTGAATTTTCTTTAGGGAGTATAATACCAAGAAAACCAAGACTCATACAATTAAGTTGCAAATAGTGATACACTTTTAAAATCATGTCTTTCATCTCAAGATTTTTTAATTGCACTGTCTCAGAAATATGAAAGAGGAGTACAAGGTGCTGTGGAAGTTGAACTGTGGCACAGGGCCTATTAAACTGACTAGCTGGACTGTGAACAGTCAGGTTGCCAAAGGACAATTTTGGGAGGGGGGATCATGAAAAGGTTACAAGCATTTTATTTAAATATAAAACATACAAATGAACACATAATTGTACACATGTTTTTAAACTATGGATAAACTGTCTCTATTTAAGTGAATGCTCCCTGTGGAATTTCTTAAAAACTTTCTTACACAAATGACTTCCAATGCATCATCTATAAATTCTAGTGTCACTTTCTTTAATGCCTAACTTAAAGATACTTTAGAAAAACATTTTCTTGTGAAAATCATCTAGATTTCTATGACCATCTTTCTAATAATTTGCAATCATTTTTTCCTCACCTAAATTAACCACAACTTTAAACAAAACTTCCCACGGCATCGAACTTACTTTTCTTAGAACATTTCTTATGCTCTCACATTTCACCAGTTTATATAGCATTTGGTTCAATTACCTGAACAATTAAATATTGAACCTAATTTAATAGTAAATAGCAAAAACAACTACCATAAACAAGTTAGAAACAAAAATAAATGATCTGGATTCACAGCCAGCACAACCGGGGGAAGCAGGAGTCCACGGGCAGTAAGGGGAGAAAATGGATCCTTTCACAGTCCTGTGAATCATTAAATGTAGATTTAGAGACTTCTATTATACTAATTGTTTAATGATATTTAGACATCCTATTATAAGTATAAAATACAGAGCAAACTTAAAATACCTGTTAACTCCATCAATGATATGATCTTACTATTTGCTTTTAAAACAAGCAAGCTTGATATTGTTCAAATGACGGCAAGAAGAGCGCTCACCAAGCAGGTGTGGTGGGGCTTGATTGATATTTGGTTGAGCTCTACACAAGTGTGCTGCTGAAGTCCTTCATTAATTAATTTAGCAATATTTATTTACTCCCCAAACATGGAGCCAACTGTGCTAGTTTCTAAAAGTATAATGATAAAGAAATCCATTCTTTTACAGAACTTATAAAGTAGCAGTCTTTTTGGAACTTATAAAGTAACCAATCTTTTTGCTTATATATCTTTACCAGTAAAATACTTAAGGATTATCAATATCTATATTTGTATGTACATATATATTTATATACTTAAACGTACATATTCATTTATATATAGGTAACACATACGTATATTTACACAAAACTATATATTTACAAATTATATACATGTATAACTGTATGAACTACATTTTATATTGTAAACTGTACTTGCATGCCCCAACTTTGAGATCCGTGGCTCTAAATTTGATAAAATTATTTTTCGCTTCCCCCACTTTACATAAGGAGATAGGCACAGAAGTGTTTTTTTAAACATAACTAGCACAAAAATATAGTCATCCATTTGATTATAAAAGATGATAAGGAGATCAACCATATGTGTGGTGATTGAAAGATAAAGATTATTTCATGGTCTATTCCCCAAACAGATATACCTTCCTCAAAAGTCAACAAATTGACAGGCACAACATTTTACAATGCAACATATAAGATTATTAAGATAGCAATTTACTAAATGTTCTTACAGCTTCTGCAAAATCCTAGCATTTGTCAGCTCATGGTTTCAATAACCTTTCTCTCTGGTCTGGAGCATAAAGTAGAGTGTCAGAAATACTCTAATATTTATTACATGCTAAATGTTATTTTCAGGAGAATTGCTCAAATAATTGCACAATTAACTATGTTCTTACACCGGATTTTCCAGTGATGAAGGATATACATATATATCTTTGAATTATAGAACCTTCACAATTATAAAAAAGAATCAATTGTGAATCCATTAGACATTTATATTACCTTGTTAGAACAAGGTGATTTGTTTGGGAGGTAAAAAGAGGAAAGAAAGAGAAGCAACAGGAGAAGGGAAAAATGGGAAAGTGGAAAGAAGGAAACCAACCTCGTCAGTGAACACTGTTAGTAAGTATGCCTATGTGTTTTCATTTTATAAAAACTTTAAAGTGAGTGTTTTTCCCTGACCTTTAAAAGATATTTACAAATTAAAATGGCTCATGCAAAAGAATCTGTTAAATATACAATTTGTAAACATGACACTGAGAAGAAAGCTTCTATTGGAATAAATTGCAGTCTTTTTGTTCTGCACAACAGATCTATTGTAATTAGCCGATTAGAAATTAGAATAATAAGTCTCTAGCAATCATCAATTTAAATTGGATGCAGGAGGCCCACACTTGTGGGTTCTGTTCAGTGACAGTAAAGCCATGGAGAAAGAATTTCCAGGCGGATGAAATATCACATCTGGGTGAAGCATGTCTGCTTCCTTCTTTTTCTTTTATTTGACAAATATTGCATGGGCTGAAGGAATGTCGAGGCCGACTCCTCCAACACAGAAGGAGAACACACATCTGCACCATGACCCACACGGCAGGAACCGGGGTGGTCTGCAGCTAAAATCATCCGTTTTCACTAACTTACGTTTCAAAGATACTACCACGTTTAGGAAAAGATGCTGCCTTTTCGGTGACTGGTGGGTTAAAAGCTATGGCCTAAAATCTAGAGTGGAAAGAATCATGGTAGTTCAAGATTATGCTAAATTTGAAATATTGCAAACTGAGAGAAATTCAGTCATAGTAAAAACCCAGGATCCAAACAAAAATTCTTTGCAGATATATCTACCAAGTCCTTTCCCCAATTTACTTACTATTGTTTGTGAGAAGAGGCACTTGACCTCCCAAGTCATAATGATCTTGGAAAATCTTCCAAATAAGGGAAAGAGGATCATGTGACAGAAGCCAAACGTCTCTTCCAACTTCAAAAATAATCACGAGACAGGAAGATATTTCTACTATCTGGTGAGCTCTTCCTGTTTTCCTAGTTATCTCACATCCTGCAAATCAGATGGTATACATCTTAAATTATAATTACAGCTAACGTTTCTTGAGCACTGAATGTGCCAATTTGTGAACGCAGATATTATATTTTAAAATATTTGCAGATATATGCTCCTTTGACTCTCCCAGCACACCCGAGAGCTGGGTGCTATACTCTGAAGTCTGTAACTCTCAGCTCACTGCTGCAGTCCATGCAGTTTTAACTGAAATAAGGTTTCACAGACAGCATTAAGAAAATTTGCCAATGACCTGTTGCTATTTCAGCTGTCACTTATTTCTATTTATTACTTAAAGGGCTTATTATACCCCCCAAGTGCCTAAAGGCTTGTAATTATTATCAATTCCTCACACCTGTAATCCTAGCACTGTGGGAGATGGAAGTGGGTGGATGGCCTGAGCTCACAAGTTCAAGACCAGCCTCATCCAGAGCAAAACCTCCTCTCTAAAAAAAGTCAGGCATTGTAGCAGCTCCTGGAGTCCCAGCTCCTTGGGAGGCTGAGGCAAGAGAATCACTTAAGCCCAAGAGTTTGAGGTTGCTGTGAGCTGTGATGCCATAGCACTCTACCCAGGGTGACATAGTGAGCCTCGATCTCAAAAACAAACAAACACCAATTGCCCTCCCTCCACCCATACTCCCCCCTCCCCACCCCTCCCTTTCCCCTTGGGTGCATCTTAGCAGGGTACTGGGGAAACTTATTAAATGTAGAGTATCAATGTCTTTATATAGTGATCAAGAAAATGCCATGAAGGCTAACTGTAACAGTACGATCAAAACATTTCTGAATGTATATGAATCGTGCCCT
>CAUYON010001579.1:0-24409 GCA_963573935.1 Arctocebus calabarensis
AAAATAGACCTCCTAACTTCAAAAAAATAAATCCTAACTCGTTCTTACCTCGGTCCTCGGGCAAGCACCCAAGACTGAGAGGAGGAGTCGAGAGACAGAAGTAGGGGAGTCGGGGAATGAGGGGCACAGTCCACACATGCGCACTGTTGGCAGCTAAGCCGGACAGGCAGCCGTGGCAAAAACACCCGGCGGGCCGGAAAAATGTCCTCCGTGGGCTACATGTGGCCCGCGTCATAGTTTGAGGGCCACTGCTCTAGAACCACTTCCTCCACCCTCTTGACACATCCATAACAATCACATCACAACTATGATTGATTTAAAAACAAGACCATAGAGACTTCTCGGTCCGTGGTGCTGTTTAGCCTGTAGTCACCAGGAAGTCATCCCAGTTGGGGCCTGCTTGTTCCTAGATCCTCAGTAATCTCAGAAATGTGAAACTAGGGAATCAGAGCTTTGCTGCTGCCATGAATTTTTACCCACTCTCTTATGTACAGGGTAGAGTCCCTGTCCTTGGGCGAGGGCCTTTTTGACTGAATTCAGATCGGGCTAGAGACTCCCATGGAGGATTTATCTGGAAGAGTGGGTGGGTTGGGCATCCATAGCTGTAAAATTATTGTAGTGAGAAAACAAGTGAGGTGCTTGAATGGCCTAAATAATAAGACTCCAGCGTGTACACAACAGCGGAATCTAGGCCATTGCTCTACAAAGTTTCTCCTCTTCTTCATGGTGAGTGGCCTCATTCTTCATGGCACTTAGCATGAGAGGCAGAGTAACAGGGACCATGTTCAGCTTGCTGAAAGGAGAACATTTTATACGCTTCTGGTTTTCTGAGATTAGAGGAAACTAAGAAACTCCAAGGAAAATTCTGCAGGTCATAAAAGACATGGAAGTAGCTGTGAGTAGTGAGCCCTGGTCCATATTCATAAAGAGGTTGGATATTTTTATCTCAAGGATCTGTTCCACTGCTTCTTATCTCCACTCCTTCCTCCCAGCTCTCCTGAGCTTGTAAAGGCAGATTTCTTCTTTCCTTGGCTATGTCCTAATGCTGCATGTTCCCACTGCTTCTTACAACCTGCCAAACACCTTTCAAATATCCTGATTGAATTTCTATTAAATAATTTAGTCAAGATTAAGCAGATAATTCACCAACTTACTTGGGAATCCAAGGTTAATGAATGGTATTTTTGAAAGTTACATGTTTGATTATCAAATAAATGAATAAGAGCATGCATAGTGCTCCTTGGAAAAAAGTGCTCCTTGGAAGTCAGAAATGTCTGCTGTGGAAGGGCTATTCCTGCATGCACATGTGGGATCAGGACAAAAAAAGAATTAAGGTATGGAGGCTATCATGGTCAAAATGGAAAAGAACCAAAGACCTGCATGAGAAAAACAAAGATGATGAAAGTTTAGTTTCAAATAAACAGTTTGAAACTAAAGTAGAACAATAATTTTTATCTAGTTACCTCAGAATAGATGTGCAGAAAGGGCTTCTCACCATTATCATCTCCAGAGACCTACAAATAGGAAAAAGACTCTACCCTGAGAGTACCACTGCTGGGTACTCCGCTTCCTTAAAATTATTCTGTAGTCCAATTAAGACAAATCCTTTTATTCACTCAGCTTTTAAACAGTTTTCCTGTCACTCACCCAGACTTTGTCTTACAGGAATTAGGAATTATAGGGTTTTCCCCCATCCTGGGCTACAGCTTTGGGCACAAAATACATTTGGGAAGCTGGGGAGAAGTTGGTTGGAAGTTGGTGGTTTCTCCAGGAGAAGAGGTAGAACCAGACCTTACTGAGGGTATTAGGTTCTGTGGTCAGATGAGAATGGCAAAGGGAACATGAAGCTCAGAAAAGTCTCCCCACCACTTCTATCTGGTGGACAGTTGTCAACAGTCCTTCTGAAGTCTGACACCCTTCAGTTCTTTATAAGGGAACATTTCTTTCTTTTTCAAAATGTTTCTGATTTCAGTTCTCTTCTGACAGGTCATTCATTTCCTGACTCTTTAATTAGAAACCTTAGTCTATTACTTAAAATCTGTTTTGTTTAATATTTTAGGTTTTCAAAGTAATGACATTTTCTTTGTTCTTAATTCTCCCAGATACTTTTATCTTGTAATATGTAATGTATCCATTGTCATTTTACAACAGATTTTATGATTTAATTCTTTTTGGATTAAAAAATTACTTTGAGGAATATGTTCTGGGTATGGTTAAGATCTCTCTCTTTGGCTTGGCGCCTGTGGCTCAATGGGCTAAGACGCCAGCCATGTACACCTGAGCTGGCAGGTTCGAATCCACCCTGGGCCCGCCAAACAACAATGACGGCTGCAACCAAAAAATAGCCAGGTGTTGTGGTGGGTGCCTGTAGTCCCAGCTACTTAGGAGGCAGAGGCAGGAGACTCACTTGAGCCCAGGGATTGGAGGTTGCTGTGAGCTGTGATGCTATAGCACTCTCTCCAGGGTGACAGCTTGAGGCTCTGTCTCAAAAAACAAAAACAAAAACTCTCTCTTTGCTTAGTCACAAAAGAGTAAGCTGTGGATGGGTGGGAAGGGTGAGGATGGGAGGGTTTACTCACTATGAAAGTGCACTTTCCCATAATGAATTCTCAGGCCCATGCCCAGTGCTAGCTCTAGCTCTCTGATGAGACTATTGCCAAGTGCCAGCTTTTTCCTTATTTCCTTCTTTCAGACAGCTAAAAGCACTCTGGGCACATGAAAGGAGGAAAGGAACCTGTTTGAGAAGGCTCTTTAAAACAATCCCACAATGGGGGCAGGTCAATGCTTTCTGCAGCTTAGCTGTGGTTTTGGGTAAGGAAACACACACAGCAGTGAGGGTTAAGTTATCACAGAAGAATGAGTATACATTTAGTGCCACTTTGTTCATTTGTAGATTACTTTTTACTGTATGGCAAGACATGAGCTTGATATTAAAGATGTTACAATGAAAGAAAACTTGTGAGCAAGCAATTAACATTATAGAAAGTCAGGATTTCAATTTCTTGCCTTTGAAGAGATGAGAGAGTATATCGGTTATGAGAAAAAAGCTGTTTTCATTTTTATTAAAAAAACTGTTTTCAAATAGGATGCATTGTGTATGTGTGTTTTTAAAAGAGCACAAATGTCTGCTTGCAATTGTCCTTGAAACAGTCCTTCTGAGTATTTTGTTGGATTTTGAACTTTTTGAAATAAGGATCCTATTCCATAACTTTCCATTTTAGGCCATGCCAAGCACTGGGCTGGCACATAATTGATTCTCATCAATATCTCTGGACACATAATTATTGTTTCAGTGATTTTGAGATGTAGCTCAACCTTTCTTTATGTTTCACAGCTCTGATGGTTTTGAGAAGTACTGTCAGGTATTTTGTAAATATCTTGAATTGGGGTTTGTCTGATGTTTTCTTTCTGATTAAATTGGGGTTGAGTTTGGAAAGAGAATAACACAGAGATAAAGTAACTTTCTAATCCCATCCAGTATGGACTGATCAGTTTTTTCTTAACCCCAAATTCATGTTTCCTAATCACCAATGTGATGGTATTTGGAAGTGGGGCTATTGAGAGATAATTAGGGTTAGATTATGAGTGGGGAGCTTTCATTAAGTGGTTAATACATTTTAAGGAAAAAGTGGAACATAGGATGTCACTCTCTGCTCTCACTGTCATGAGACAATGAGAAGACAGCCATCTGCAAACCAGGGGGAGTGTCCTTGCCAGATACTGGATATGCCACAACCTTGATCTTGGACTTCTCAGCCTCCAGAACCGTCAGAAATAAATATTTGTTGTTTGGGCCAACGTATGTTATAGCAGCCTGAACTAAAATGATATCTTATCAGGGTGCATACTATTGAGATGACTTTTGCTGGTGATGTTACTTGATTATCTGGCCAATGTAGTATTTGTTAGGTTTCTACTCTATAAAATTACTCTGATTTGCTTTTTCTATATTCTTTGGAGATAGGTGCTACCCGTACTTAAGGTAGTAGATAATTAAGATACATCTCCTGGAGGGAGGAGTATCTATATAAATTATTTGGAATTTTTCTGTAAAGATTTGTCCCTTCCTCTTTGCTTATTTATTTATTTAACCACTTATTTTTATCAACCTGCACTAGTGGATATTTATTTTATACTTTAGGTTATAATCCAATATAGCTATTTTTGGTGAGATTTTTTCAGTTTATATGTTTGGTACTATTGGAAAGGGAAAGAGTAAAATCACTTATTGACATGTAATATATAATCAATTCATAAGTATATAGACTATCAGGACACTAATGTATTTCCAAGATACTTAGTTTATCCCATAAGTGGCTTATAAATAATTGACAAAGATATTAATAATATAATTGACAAAGATATTAAATCTTTAGACAAAATAATTTTAGATGCATTTGTTGACAACTGTTGTGTCCATTTGTGCATGAATTAGAATGTTTCTTTTCAACCTAAGAAATGATAATTTAAAAGTTCATGTTATTATACTGCATGTATATAATTAACTCAAAAAGGCTTATTTTTTCTTTCTGGTCAACTGAAATAAGACTGTTCTTTAACCATGTAATCTAATGAAAACTTCCACAGAGTCCTAAGCATATCTAATTGTTTTTTAGCATTCTTCCTCTTACATTATAAATAGGTAAATCTTTATATTAACTAGCAAGGATGCTGAAATTTGAAAAGAGTTTCTATCTCAAAGACATCTTAAACTCATTTCATTCTCAATTTGGGTCAGGTAAAATTCAAGAAATGCTGACACAGGAAAAAGATATAACTATAAACCTTAAAGATCTATAGGCAATAGTTTTAAAATGTAATATTAAGAAGCAAAGATTATTAGGAACCTTATTATGTTTTTAATAAGATGCTTTTGATAAAAATAATTTGAGAGTATGTCAAAATAAAAAGAGTCAATGAGTTTCTGAGGTGATAAAAAGAACTTTTTGTTTTTGGCAAAAAGTTACTTACCTATTTTAATAGGAATAAAACCTACATTCTAATTTTACTTCCTTTTTTATACTGTCCACATAAAATTTTCAGTAAAGAATTTATAACCTTTTTAACAGTTAAGTATCTCTCACATTGAACTAATTTTTTTGGGTATCTTAACACGCTGCATTGCTTCCTAAAAATGTCAGTACATATTATAAACTCAGACAAATAAGATTCATTTCAATCAGAATTTCTTTATTTACAGTGTATCTTCAAATTTTTCTTTTTTACCTCTTTTTATATGCTGGCAACAGAAAAAGACAAAAAAAAAAACCCAAAAATTACTTTAAAATAAACTTATCAAAGAATGAAGGAGGAAAAACTCATGTAACCATCAAAACTATTACAGAAAAGCATCTGACAAAATTCAGAATGCTCTCATGATAAAAACACTCAACAAACTAGAAATAAGAGAAAACCACCTCAATATGATAAAAACCATAGATTAAAAACCCACAGATAATATAATACCCAATGGTAAAAGGCTAAAATCTTCTCTTTTAGATCAAGGATAAGATAAGGTTGCCTGCTTTTACAATGTCTAGTAATAGTATTGGAATTCCTGGCTAGAGCAATTATACAAGAAAAAGACATCAAAGGTACCCAAATCAGAAAGAAAGAAGTAAAATTATATCTTACACGTAGAAAGTCCTATAGACTCAAGAAAAAATTTAAAAACCTAGTATGATCTAATAAAAACAATTCAGCAAAGTTGTAGATCAAAATCAATAAAAGTCAGCTGTATTTCTATACACTGAAAATGAACAATCTGAGAAGAAAATTAAGAAAAATAATTTCATTTGCAATAGCATCAAAAAGCATAAGAGAAAAACTCAATTATAAGATTCCACAGGATGGCGCAGCAGAGCAGAGTGCAAAGGAGCAGTATGTTGGCAGACAGCAGCCCTTGGAGAGGCTTGGATTCCAGTGAGAGGAGTGGGTGAAGTAGTTTGCTTCTCTCTTCTCTACATCTCTGGAAGTTACTGGGCTCCCAAGCTGAGGGAGAGCTCTTCTACCTCAGGTCCAGATACTGTTACTCCTGGTGAACTAGGAGCTTTTTGGGTACAAAACACTAGGCTGCCAGTACCCTTGGAGTCACTTCCTGACACTGCAGACTGGAGGCAGGAAGGTAGGTGTCATATTGTTTTCCTACCCACAGTACTCCTTTGTCCTCCCCAGAGGGCTTCAGCCCCTCAGTTTTCATCTCACTTGTTCCTTAACAAACATTTTCCCCAATTCTCTCCAGATTATGGGTGCCATTGGGGGTCTAGTGGGTCCCTGGGGAATCTGTGTAACCTAGTGCCTAGACATTCTGGGTGGGCTGCCTTCTGGAGAAAGAGACAGAGGTGACCAGAGTTCTAGCTTTCCTCCATTCAGGCTCTTTTCCTCCTCTTCCCCTCTCCTTATGGTGGCTGGTGAGAGACAATTGAGCTGAGGCCAATAGTAACTACTTTTCTCCTGTTGGAGCATCTAGCCCTGCACCAGGGCTTCCACAAGGAGTGTGGCTCAGACCTTTCCCATGAGGATCCTGCAGCAGACTGAGGGGTGCTTGGACAGAGAGCTCCCTGCCTGCCAGCCTTCCCTGGTGCTGCCTGCCTGGCTACTCCACCAGGGTTTAGCATGCCCTGAGTCTGAGGGACATGAAACATGCTTGGGGATTCCATGGGCAGGTTGGAACCAGTGTGCTTCTCCCTGGTATGGCCCTGGATTGATTTTTAGGGACCTAGGGACAGCCCTGCAGGCTGGACCCATACCCCCAGGTTGTGACCATGCATCCCCAGGCTGTGACCATGCTCCTCAGGAGAAAGGAGGGGAAATTTATGAATTGTTCTCAGGAAGTGGGTCTGCCTATGTGTGTAGATTAGGGGTTAGAATGCAGTGTGGGTCGTGGCTATGGTGTGATTATCGTGTACTCCTACCCCATGAGAGGACCATTGTCTGCTTCAGAATTCCAGATTGTGAATTACAGATAGCCACATCTCCACAGAGGGCTTTCTGATTGGGTAAGGCCAGTGTAGCCCCTCCCTGGTGGCCTTGCCTAGAAGCTGAGAGCAGATTTTTGAACTCTTCTAAAACAGATACCTTTCCAGGTTTTATGGTGCCTGAAAACAAGCTTACCAAACCAAAGCCCACCCAGTTGCACTCTCCTACTCATCTCTGCTGTGAAAGAGAATTAGGACTCATCTGAAGTTCTAGGGCCCCACCTGGAGCAACCAAGTGCTTCTCCTAACTAGAACCAGTCAGAGGACCCCAAAACAACACTGTACCTTGTTCCTTCTGGCAAGCACCACATACTGACAGATAGGTCAATTAACACACTCTTCACAGCATTTACTAACTCAATCATACAATGTGTGGTTGAGTTTCATCCACAAAACCACCCACCATCTCAGAGATTAAACTGCATGTGCCATTTTCTAAACAAAAGAAAACCTAAAATAAAAAGCAAAAGATTCTCTAGGTGGGAAGGAATCAGCAAAAGATCTCTAGATACATGGAAAGTCAGAATACAATAACTCTATACTAATGGAAATCAACCAAAATGAGGACAACCAAAATGAACATTGAAATTACTGACAAAGAATTTTTAATATGGATTGTAAGAAAGTTCAGTGAAATGCAAGAGAAAAGAAAATAGAAACTCAACACAAAGAAAAAATGATGCTGGAAATGAATGAAAATTCAGTAAAGAAATTGAAGTATTAAAAAAAAATCAAGCAGAGCTTTTGAAAATGAAAAATTCATACAAGGAAATACAAAACAGTGAAAAGCCTTAAAAACAGGCTTGATCGGGCAGAAGAAAGAATCTTAGAGCTAGAAGACTGACTTAAACAAGTTAGTCAAAGAGAAAGAACAGAGTAAATAAGAGGAACAAAAAAAGCCTACAAGAAATTTCAGATTATGTAAAGAGGCCTACTATAAGAATCATAGGCATCCCTGCAGAGTGAAGAAGAAAACACACAAGGGCTGGAAAACTTATTTGAAGGAACACTTGAGGAAGATTTCCCAGGTTTTGCTAGAATTTTGTCATCAAGGTACTAGAAGCAGAATGGACTTTTGGGAGATGCATTGTGAAGAGGCAATCTCCATGACATACAGTCTCATCAGACTGGCCAAAGTTAACACAAAAGAGGAACTCCTCCTAACTTACAAAGGAAAACCCATTAACTAACTGTGGAATACAAACCAGAAGGGACTAGGTCCCCATTCTCAGGATTCTCAAGGAGAATAATGGCCGGCCTATAATTTTATATCTGGCAAAACTAGGTTTCTTATACAAGGGAGAAAAGAAGCCTTTCCCAGACAAGCAAACACTGAGGGAATTTGTCAAGATGAGACCTGCCCTGCAGGAAGTACTCAGAACTACATTATAAATGGACCAGCACAATAGATACCCACCAATATAAAACCATGCAAAAACTAAAGTTCAAAACTCAGATAACAGAATGACTCAAGAGGTAAAACACAGCAATGAAGATAGGGTGAAGGGACATCCACCCCACTTCCATATGCGGAAGAGAAGTTCTAGGGCTCCACCTGGAGCAATCAAGTGCTTCTCCTGAGTAACTAGAGACAGTCAGAGGACCCCCAAACAACAGGATGAAAAGAAATCCACCCCACTTACCAATGCTTTCAATAAAAGTGGCTTGAACTCTCCACTCAAGAAACAGAGACTGGCTGAATGAATTAAAAAACACAAGCCAAGTAACTATTGTCTACAGTAAACACATCTAACCCACAAGGACTCATTTAGACTTAAAGTGAAAGGTTAGAAAACAATATTCCATGCAAATGGAAACCAAAAGAAAGTTGGTATCGCCATTCTCATATTAGGTAATAAAGATCTCAAATCAACAGAAGTAAAGAAATACAAACATGGTTATTATATAATGGTGAAGGGACCAATTACACAACCTAAATATTTATGTATCTAACACAGAAGCACCCAGATTCAGAAAGCAAATCCTGATCATGATAGCTAGGGACTTCAGCACCCCACTGACAGAGCTGGACATATCCTCCAAACAGAAAATAAGTAAAGAAACAATGGACTTAAATGAACTGTAGAACAAATGGGCTTAACAGATATTTACAGAATAGTCTACCCCCAAACCACTGAATGCATGTATGTTCTGCTCATGGAAGATT
Organism: Arctocebus calabarensis; assembly: GCA_963573935.1. Taxonomy (NCBI): domain Eukaryota; kingdom Metazoa; phylum Chordata; class Mammalia; order Primates; family Lorisidae; genus Arctocebus; species Arctocebus calabarensis. Next base: position 9,145 of record CAUYON010001579.1, read on the forward strand.
CTCTAAGATTGATTGCCCTAGGCCACAAAACATGTCTCAACAAATTTAAAATAATAAAGATTATATCATGTGGTATTCCCAGACCACAGTAGAATAAACTAGAAATCAATTTCAAAGAAACACTCCTCTCTACACTTTCAAGTCATGGAAACTAAATAAGATGCTGAATGATAGTTCAGTCAAAGAGTCAATTAAGATGGAAATCAAAAGACTCTTTGAACTAAATAACTAAGGGGACACAAGTTATCAAAACCTGTGAGACTCAGCAAAAGCAGTCATAAGAGGAAAATTTATTGCCATAAATACCTACATCCAAAAAACATAAAGATCCTAAGTCAACACTCTAATAAATCATGTCATGGAATTGCAAAAAGAAGAGCAAACCAATCTGAAACCCAGCAAAAGAAAAGAAATAATGTAGGTTAGAGCAGAACTAAGTGAAATTGGTAACAAAAGAATTATATAGAAGATTAATAAAACAAAATTTGGTTCTTTGAAAAGATGAACAAAATGGACAGGTCTTTTACTAGATTAACCAGAACTGGACAGAAAGGACCCTAACAAGCTCACTCAGAAATGAAAAAGGATCACAACTGACAAGTTGTAGAAGCAATCTAAGTGCCCATCAACCCATGAATGGATCAACAAACTGTGGTATACGTATACCATGGAATATTTATTCAGCTGTTAAAAAAGATGGAGACTTTATATCTTTTGCATTTACCTGGATGGAGTTGAAATACATTCTTCTTAGTAAAGTATTGCAAGAATGGAAAAATAATTATCCAATGTACTCCATACTAATATGAAATCAATATATAAACAATTACATGTGTGTAAGAACAATAAAACACTAATATAGTCCAGTTTGGGGGTAGAGGGAAGTGGGAAAGGGAAGGGGGGGATGTATGGCAGAAGGAGGGAGGATATAAGGCAGGTTCTCACCTAATGTGCATATTGTGATGGTGTATTACATGCCTCCTGGGTGAGGGGCTCTTCTACAAATGGAACTTTACCTTGGGAGAACAATGTAACCTAAAAATTGTACCCTCATATTAATTTGAATTAAAAAAAGAAATAAAAGAGGAGATAATTACAACTGATAATACAAAAAGACCATTTCTGAATACTATAAAAATCTCTGTGCATATAAACTTGAAAATGTTGATGAAATAAACAAATCCTTGGAAATACACAGTCGTCCTATGCTCAATTAGGAAGAAAGAGAACTCCTGAATAGACCAATATCAAGCTATGGAACTGAAACAGCAATAAAAAACCTCCCAACCAAAAAAAGGCCCAGACCAGATGGTTTTACACGTGAATTTTACCAGACCTACAAAGAAGAACTGGTACTTATACTGCAGAAATTATTTCATAACATAGAGAAGGAAGGAATCCTCCTTAACTCATTCTACAAAGCCTATACTGTCTGCATACCAAAGACAGGAAAGGACATAACAAGAAAACTACAGACCAATATTCCTTATGAATATAGATATAAAAATTCTCAATAACATCTTAGGAAAGTGGGCTTCATCCAGAGATGCAAGGATAGTTCAACATATGCAAATCTATAAATATAATTGACCACATAAATAGAAGCAAAAACAAATACCATATGATACTCTCCCCAGATGCAGAAAAGGCATTGGCCAAAATTCAGCACTGCCTTATAATTAAGAACAGTTAAAATAGGCATAGATGAAACATATCACGATATTCTAAAAGTCATTTATGACAACCCCACAACCAATACCACATTTAAAGAAGAAAAATTGAAAGCATCTGTATTAGTGCTTAGAACCAGAATCAGAGAAGGTTTCCCACTGTCACCACTTATGTTTGACATAAAAGTCCTAGCCAGAGCAATCAGGAAAGAGAAGGAAGCCAAGGGTATCAATTAGGGAAAGAAGAACTCAAACTATCACTCTTTGTTGATGATACGATCTTATATCTGAAAACACCAAAGAATCAACCAAGAAGACTCTTGGAATTGATTAAAAAATTCAGCAAAGTCTCAGATTACAAAATCAATGTACACAAGTCAGTAGCATTCCTATACACCAACAATAGTCAAGCTGAGAATCAATCAAGGACTCAATATCTTTCACAATAGCAACAAAGAAAATAAAATACCTAGGAATATATTTAACCAAAGATGGGGGAAAGACCTGTACAAGAACAATGAAATGCTGAGGAAGAAAACCACAGAGGATGCAAGCAAATGGAAAAACATATGCTCATGGGTCAGTAGAATTAACATTGCTAAAATGTCTATATTGCTCACAGTAGTTTACAGATTTAATGTAAACCCTCTTAAAACCACCAATGTCATTTGTGTGTGTGTGCATGTGTGTGAGACAGAGTCTCACTATATCACCCTTGGTAGAGCTGCCAGCCCCGGTGTATGTGGCTGGTGCCCTAAACAGTGAGCTATGGATGCTGAGCCACCAATGTTATTTTTTGAAGATATAGAAAAAAATAATTTTATCCTTTGGATGGAACCAGAAAAGACCCCCAATAGCCAAAGCAACCTTAAGCAAAAAGAACAAATTGGGAGGCATCACTTTACCAGACTTCAAGCTATACTACAAGGCTATAGCAACTGAAACAGCATGGTATTGGCACAACAACAGAAACACAAATTAATGGGTCAGAACAGAGATCTCAGGAATAAAACCATCCTCATATTGCCATTTGATCTTTGGAAAAGCTGACAAAAATATACAATGGGGAAAAGAATCCCTATTAAATAAATGGTGCTGGGAAAATTGGATAGCCACATATAAAAGACTGAAACAGGATCTGCACTTCTCACCATTCACAAAAATTAATTCACAATGGATAATAGACTTACACCTAAAGGGATGAAACTATAAGAATTCTAGAAGAAAAGGTTCAAAAAACTCTTAGAGTTATTGGCCTAGGCCATAGGACTGATTCGGTAATACCATGATCAAAGCCTCCCACATCTCCTTCATGGTCTAAAAGATGAAATCCAACAGAAGGCTGCTATCATCTAGTAATGAAATTCCAAATCATCTACCTCGCTTTTTACTTCATTGAGCCCCCTGCCATAGGCAGTTCAATTCATCGACTGAAAGAAACTAACAACATATTGTTTATTCTATGCCTTTACTTACACAGTTGCCTTTCTATTCCAGATCTCACTACTATTGAAATCAGCAGAACAGACTAAAATCTTGGTCTTTGGGTAAGTTATTCAACATCTGTAAATTTCAATTTCCTCACTCCATAATGTAGTAAATTAAATTATAATCATGCATTGCTTAAGGACAGAGATACATTTTAAGCAAAGGCAATTTTATTGTTGTGCCAACATCATAGAGTATGTTTACACACACCTATTGATACAGTCTCCTACACACATAGGCTATATGTTACAGTGAATTGCTGCTAGGTTATAAACATGTACCACATGTTATTATACTGAGTAGTGTAAACAATTGTAATGCATTGGTGAGTATTGTGTATCAAGACATATCTAAACATAGAAAAGGCAAAGTAAAAATAACAATATAACAGATTAAAAATGTAGAAGGCACTTGCCATGTATCAAGCTTACGGTATTAGAAGATGCTCTAGGTGAGTGAGTTAGTGAGTGGTAAATGAGTGTGAAGGCCTAGGACATTACTGTACACTTAGGCTATACTAAATTTATTTAAAACTATTTTTCTTTAATAATAAATTAACCTTAACTCACTGCAAACTTTTTACATTATACTCAGTTAAATTTTTTAACTTTTTGACTTTTGTAATAACTTGGCTTAAAACACAATGTATAGCTGTACAAAAAATATTTTATGTCTTTATTTTATAAACTTTTTAATATTTTTACTTTTTTAAAAAAACTTTTTAAACTTTCTTTTTAAAACTAAGACATAAATACACAATTAGCTTAGGCCGACACAGGGTTAGGATCATCAATACCACTGTCTTCCCAGCTCAACATCTTGTCCCAGTGGCAGGTCCTCAGGGGCAATAATGCACAGGGAGCTGTTATCTCCTATGATAACAATCCCTTCTTCTGGAATATCTCTTGAATGATCTGTCTCAGACTGTTTTCCACTTAACTTTTTTTAATAATGGAAGGAAAATACTCTAAAATAACAATAAAAAGTATGTTGTAGTAATTCATACACCAGTAACACAGTTGTTTATTATCAAGTATCATGTGCTGTACATAATATGACTCGCTTTTGACTTCATTGAGCCCCCTACCATAGGCAGTTGAATTCATCTACTGAAAGCAACTAATAACATGTTGTTTATTCTATGCCTATGACTTTTATTTATTGGCAGTGCAGGCTTGTTCATACCAGCATGATCACAAACACATAATATATTATATTACAGCTTTGCAACAGCTGCTACATCCTCATGACAGCTACATCCCTAGGAGATAGCAATCCTGCTACTTCTTTATAATTATTGTATTATGAGACCATGTTAGTATAGTGGTCAATCATTGACCAAAATGTCATTATGTGGTGCATGGCTATACTTGAATATGTGCAAAAACCTTTCCTTTTGCCACCCAGAAACACTTGATTATGTGACACACTCTATCCACTGCTCCTTCTAACTCCATTCCATCCCAAGAACAATTCTCATACCTACCACTTTGGTCCTTCTACTATGAACTAAATATGTATTCACTGGATAACCTTCTATATACTAAGTGCTGTGGAAGATAAACATTTTTTTGCTATCAAGGACATTGTATAATTATAAGAAGGGCAATGGAGAAATTCATCTTAATTCTAAATATTAGAAAATCTGTTTTCCTTGAAGAAAGGACATATTTTTTCTTTGAAAATAATGTAAACAATTGACCATTTTGATTGCTAGAATGCTCAGTTTATATTCCTAATGGAATACCTGTGTAGTTAGTATACCATAACTGGTCTTGACCTTCTAGTGTTTTTGTTTTCTACTTTATTGTATCTTATAAGCTGTCTTGAACCATTTTTTTTTGTTTTTTGTTTTGAACCATTTTTAACACAGTGGAGTTATAATAAAATAGTTGACTGTTGCCTATTATTATGACAGAAGAAATACCTTCTAATTTATTTTATTATCATTCTAGTTTTTCATTTCTGATAATGGAGTTATAGACCCTGCAGATAATGAAATGAAAGGCTACAGACAGATGTGTAGTAGAATAATAGTAACTAGCATTTATTGAGCATACATCAGGCACTGTTTTACCACTTTCAAGAATAAACTCACTTATTCCTTATAAGTCTCATGAAGTGAAAAGCCAAGAGTGCAGCATCCCAGGAGCTCTAAAAGAGTTAGTTGAAAAAGCTAGTTATATATATATTTCAAGGCAGGACAAAATGGGCCAAAATATCTATGAGGTTATCTCACTATTCAAAAGGCTAAAGAGATTATACTGTTAAACTCTTCTGGTTTCAATTAGAATAGAGGCCAGGCCTGCACTGTATTATGTATTAGATGGGGCTTATAACAGATTTTCAACCCCAAACAGCTTATGGAGAAAAGAACCTAAAAGCAGAAAAGTTTCCGATGCAGAAGATAATGCAAACAATTACTACGAAGGATTTCTAAGAAGGTAGGGGACTGAAGGTATCACAGAGGAAGTAGGACATGAGCAGGGCCTTAGAAAATGTGGACAGGATTTCTGAAAATACAAAGAAGAAAGTAGAATATCGAAAAGGGTGCCATGTAATAGTCTGAAAAGAAACCAAGGGTGAGAAGAGGGTGTCATAGGGACAAAGGATAGGCTTGCCCACATGCACTGGTTCTGTTTTGGGAAGTGATAGGAAGTACTTGATATAGATCCAAGTGTGAAAGGCCTTAAAGTTAAGGGAGTTTGAATTTTTTATTGAGGACACTGGGAAATAGGAGTGTTTTTGAAGAAAATGGTAGTTAGTAAAATAGATAACGGCAGGGAGACAAAGGCAAAAAGGATGCATTTTGCAATCTAGGTCCAAGGTACCAAAACTTGGCAGTAGCAGTAGAAATAGAAAGTTATCAATTATTATGCAATTTCATACAAAGTCTAGCCGACTGGTTACAGAGGATAAAAAGGGAACAGTAAGCAACAATTACAGGACATTTAGTGCCTACTCAGCACTTTGTGATGTTTTATAGGAATCAAAAACAAGATTTTTGTTTTTAAGGCTGAGCATGGTGATGGTGGCTCACACTTGTAATCCTAGCACTGTAGGCGGCCTAGGTGGGTGGATTGCTTGAGCTCAGGAGTTTGAAACCAGCTCCAGCAAGGGCAAGACCCTGTCTCTACTAAACATAGAAAAACTAGTCATGTGTTATAGTAGATACCTATAGTTCTAGCTACTCATGCTGAGGCAAGAGGATCGCTTGAGTCCAAGAGTTTGAGGTTCCTGTAAGCTATGATGCCATGGCACTCTACTCAAAAAAATTTTTTTTTCTTCTTTAAGAAGCAATCTAGTATCATAAATGGATGAAATGAGATTACTGTGGTCTAACTCTTGCCCAAAATTACAAGGCTGGTCATTATTAATCAGAGAAGTGCTGAGAGACAGGAAAAGTATGGATCAGTACAGAATCATGGATCCTAAAAGAAGCTCAAGTTTTAAGGCATAACAGTGGCCAGAAGTGCCAATTCTGCAAATGTCAAGTAAGAAAAGGACTATGCAGTAGCATTTGGTTTGTCTTTGAGAGATCAGCTTTCCAAGATTGGTGAGTCAAAGTCAGATGGTTTAAGTTTCATGAAGTCTATAAATGAAAGAAAAGACTAAAAAAGGGAGGGAGGGGGCAGCAATTGGAAACAATGTTTTCCAAGATTGTTGAGGAACTAAATGTCTCCAAAATTTTCAGAACATTCTTGGTAAATATATGACAAAATAACACTATAATCAGTTAGGCACATTAATAAAACTGTGGGTTATACTTTAAGGGAAAATGCTATAGCAAAAAGGTAGATGAAGATTACAAAAGAGACTGAATTTGCCTCAGCACTTTTACCCCAAACTGGTGAAAAGTTTTAGTCCTGGTCTGAAGCCAGGTCCTCGCTTTTGCTATAGGAGTCAGCAAGTATGAAAACACATACATACACACACACAGACACACATACACACACAGGATTTCCTCTTCATGTGAAGAGGTTGATGTGGTTGGGAAACAGGATTCACTGCTTGTCCTGGGACCCAATTTCATGGAACAAGGTGAGAAACTGCAAGGTGTCAGGTAGTTGTATAATCTAAAGTTGGAGCTCTTCAGAATACTAGATTGAATATATCAAATTTTTAGAGCCATCCCTTTGTTGTATTGATAACTCATTTGAGAATTTAGTTAGGAAAAAAGAAGGGATTTCTTTTAGCCATCTTGCTCTGGAACAAAAAAAAAATTAAAAAACAACATTTAAAAAAAAATAGAATAAGGGAAAGAGGGAAAAAGGAAAGAAGACAGGAAGGCAGGCTTGTAACATATAGCTAGCTAATAGGGAAGAAAAATTCATATAAGTGTATATATATGTGTGTGTTTGGCTGTAGGAGGTTATGTATGTGTGCTTATGTGCTAACATTAATAAAAGCTTGGACGTTACTCTTTAGTATGAAGTTGCTGATGTCTGATAAGAGATGAACTCTGACTGAAGGCTTTCCCACAGTTATTACATTTGTAAGGCTTTTCTCTGGTATGAGTTCTCTGGTGAATAATAAGTGATGAGCTCCGACTGAAGCCCTTTCCACACTCTCTACACTCATGGGGCTTTTCTCCAGTGTGGATTCTCTGATGCTCAGTAAGGGATGAACTTCGACTGAACACTTTCCCACAGTCACTGCACTCATAGGGACTGTCACCAGTGTGTGTTCTCTGATGTTCAACAAGAGAGGCGATCCAGATGAAAGCTTTTCCACATTCACTGCATGCATAGGGATTTTCTCCAGTGTGTATTCGCTGATGCTGAATTATGGTTGAATGGTCACTGAAGGATTTCCCACATTCATTACATTTGTAAGGCTTTTCTAGAGTATGAGTTCGCTGATGTTGACTAAGGTTAGTGCTTCGGCTAAAGGCTTTTCCACAATCACTACATTCATATGGTTTTTCTCCAGTATGGATCCTTTGATGTAGACTAAGATGTGTACTCCGGCTAAAAGCTTTTCCACATTCACTGCATTCATAGGGTTTCTCTCCAGTGTGAATTCTTTGATGTTCAATAAGGTGTGTACTTCGGTTGAAAGTTTTCCCACATTCATTGCATTCAAAAGGCTTTTCTCTATCATGAATTCTACTGTGTACAAGGAGGTCTGACTGGTAACTAAAAGCTTTCCCACACTTATTGGATTTACAAAGTTTCTTTTGTGGAAAGAATTTTTGGTGTGTCATTAAGTCTGTAATATCTTTGGAGTTTTTTCTAGATATGGGAGATCTATCTCCCTTTGGAATTTTCTGTTGTGCTTCAAGGTTTGAACTTAGACTAAATTCACTGGATTCAGGACCTCCCTCTCCAGGGAAAATTTCTTTGAATGTCACTGACACTTTTCTGATTGCCGTTTTCTCAAAAGATGATTTCTTTTGTGCAGGCCATTTTGTCTGCCTTGATAACTGCCCCTCACTTTTATAGCTTTCTTCATTTGTAGGACCCTGGGCAGTATTCCCTCTGAGACTTTCCATTGCTGACCCTGAAAACTCTAGTTCTTCAGAAACAGACTGATTGGCGTTGATGCTTTGGTTCAGTTCAAATCTCCCTATCTGAAAGACATTCAAAGTACAGATGTCACTTGCTTCTCGTGTGGATAGCAAGGAAAATAAATCAGCAGAGAAAAAGACAACTAATATGTCATTCATGCTCACTATCAACTTCATTTGGGGAGAAAAGAAAAGTGATGATTGAAGAGATGGGAACAAAGCCAAAAGAGATAATAGCAGTTTTTGCAGTGACCATGGTGAGCACAGAGACATCAACAAAATATGGGAAGAAGGATTGAGTGATATGCTAAGCCAAAAACATGAAAATGAACAGATATACCTGCTGATGAACAGAGTAGGAGATTAAAAGGTAAAATGATCTGTTACTATAGCTGATTAGTCATGGGAAATGAGAGCAAGAAGAATGAGAATAATAAAGACTTTCTCAAGTGTAGAGGGGAAAAGCAAAAAGGATAACTCTATCAAGTTTGAATACAACCATTTTCTTAGCATTGAGAGAGAATAAGAATTCAGAAATGATAACTACCATACTGCTATCTCCATTTGACCTCTAACACTTCCTTTGATTAGATATTCATCTAAATAAGTCTACAATCATAGAATATCACAGGTTTAACAAAACTCAGAACTCATCAAGGCTGACTTGCTCATTGGATAGAAAACAGATGAATAACTTGCCTCAGTCACCCAGTGAATTGCAAGGGTTTGTACTAGAACTTATCACCTAAATATCAAATTTTTTGCCTTTTTTATGATACCACTCACCTAGACAGTTATTTTTAGGAATTTTGCTCTTTAGCTCCCTGAAGATCCAGCATCTACAGTTGTTCTCCCTCCAACTGGGTGATCAAGTTGAATCTGCATGTTGGATTCCTGCAGATTAGAAATGATTTAACACTTCCAACATTTCTCATGGTCAAAAAGCAAAAAAAAAAAAAAAAAGGAAATGATTTAACACAAGGCTATTGATACTGGAGACACAGAGCTATTCAAAGTTCAATTTCAATGATTTTATCTGTAGGAAAGATAGAGTAAACTCATACAGGGGCTGTGGCAAGAAAGGGTGGAGAAAATGGGTTATCTAAATGGGGCTAAAACTGAATTCTAAAAGACAGGTTACACACACCACACACCACACACACTTCCTTATGGAACTTGTTATTCCAGATACATAAGCCATGCCTTGGCCTTAGTAAATCTGATGGGACCTAAGTATTTTTATTTTAATATAGCTTCATGTGACTTGACAAATTCAATGTCCAAAAACAGCCTTAGAAATGGCCTCTAGGTTGCCTGAACAAGCTCTAGTTGGAACCAGTACCCCCTACCAATATTCTTGTCATAACAAAAGGATCTGAAACACAAACTCAGCTTCCGGCAGAAGACTTCTTCCCACTTTAGAGAGGCCAAAATTTCCAAAGAATCTCAAGGTTCCGAGGTAATAGTAAGCTAGCTTTCCTAGATGACTCATATTTAAAATCTAGTACCTCACATTCACACTGCCTGGCACCAAGCACTGTGTTATTATCCCAACTGACAAAGTCTTACTTACACATGCCTTATAAGAAGGCCCTCTTCCTGGAACACAAACCTACATTGATTTTCCAGTAGAGCATCCATCCTGGCTCCAGCAATCTTTCTGCTGGGAAAATAGAGACTATCTGGGAACCTGTGCCTTCTCTTGTTGCTCATCTCTGGACTCTAAGTTTCCTCACTAAAGCTTGTTGTTTAACATTTTCTCTTGTGATTTTGTCTAGAGCCCTTGTACATACATCACAGGAAGCCATAAACTGTGTAAAAGCTCTGTAAATGTTTCTGCTCACAGAATAATTTGAGATTTACTGGGTTAGGGATTTGATTTGGTTTCACAAATCTTTCCTTTCTCATAGATTGGGAACTTCTTAGATATGGAAGTTAACCTTGGAGGATATTCATCAAGAAGCCACACATAGAGAACCTGAAGTACAAAATGATGATACTCTCTAGCTTTGCCAAGAACATGTCTTTCCCCTGAAGCAGGAAGGATAAAAAGCACTACCACTGGGTTGACTGAGGAGTCAGAATTTCTTTTTTTTTTTTTTCCTCTCTCTTTTTGAGATAGGGTCTCATTCTGTCACCAAGGCTGGAGAGTAGTGGTATGGTTCATTATAATTTCAAACTCCTGGGCTCAAGCAATCCTCCCAATTCACCCTCCTGAGTAGCTAGGAGGGAATCAGAATTTCTTATTGTGAAGTCTTGTACTAAAATCCAGATACATACTTTATGGTGCCAACATTCCTTAAGAGGAATTTGCCTTACTGCCAGCTGGGCTGGCCTCCATTCTTACAGCCTAGACCTTTAAGGTATTTCATTGCTATTTTGTTGTCAGTTCAATGTCACTTACCTCTTTCATTACAGTGATCCTCAAGATAACAATACTATATCCTTGGGAGTTGTCATGATAGTTGGGGAGTGCTATTAGAATTTATTGGGGGCCAGGAATGACAGACATTTCTGCAAAACAAAGAACTGTCATTCAGCCTGCCCAATTTTCAAAATAGTTGTTAATAGTTACCTGAAATTAGCACCTAACACCACTTTACATAAGAATACAAGGTATTCTGCACAGCTTTGATATATACTGGAAAACTGAGAAAATACATTTTTTTGTTTGAATGTTTTTAGGAATTGCTCACCATTTCAGGAAAATGAAACCACTCACAGTAATAGATCCATAAATATGACATTAATAAATCAGCATTTATAATTGTATTCAAAGTAGCTAATTGATATAAGCATCTATTTCATCTAATCATTTACATGCTGAAATACATATTATTCTATTATAAATCATTTTCCTCTTTCTTCCTCCTTTATATTATAGTTAATATGTTGATATCTATGTCTATAGGTAGTTAATTTTATCTAGGAATTCTATTTCAGGATAGTAAGGGAGATGGTAGGCCTGAAGGGTACTGAAATACTTCTTTAGTAGAATAGAACTAAAATATTGACAATTAATAGGTTTGGAAGGCTGAGATAGGAGGAATGACTTCAGGCCAGGAGTTCAGGACCAGCTAGGGCAACACAGCAAGACATTGTCTCTACAAAAAATAAAAATAATTAGCTAAGCGTAGTGGTATACACCTATAATCCTTGCTACTCAGGAGGCAGATGCAGAAGGGTTCCCCCAGAAGGGTGCCATGAACTATGATGATGCTACTGCACTCCTACCTGGGTGACAAAGCAGGGTATTTGTCAGATACCCTGACAGATGAACAGGGTGTCTCTCATTGTGTACAAATGCTTTACAAAGCTTCTAAAGCAAAAGTCCCTGTCCCCAACAAAAATCCTTGAAGATGTGAAAACACCCATACTTCCATAAAGGTGATGTGGGAACTAAAAGGAATTGTTGTATATAGTGGAATATTATGATTATTACATATTATATTTGTAAAAGAAAAAAAATCTCAGGATCTCCTTCTTAACTCCTTATGCAAAAGGGAAGGTAAAACCTCAGATACCTATGAAGGACTGGCCCCACAGATCATTCATTAAGGAAATGCCTTGCTGGCCTCCTATAAGCAAAGACATGCAAATTGTAACGTTAGGTCTACAGGCTAAGTCTAGCTCTTAAAACTAAAGTCTGTTGTGACGAATTACAAGTTTACCTTCCCAAGTGCAGAATTAAGACATTCTGCCACTTACCCAGGGATATCTACATAATTGATGCTTCTTTCACTCCCTTTGTCTCTTCTAACATTATCCTCCTGGGTCTCACAAGAATGGAATCATTTTGTCCCACTATCCACCCACCTCCTGCTTTTTTTTTTTCCTTTCTGTATGCCCTACTCTGCTTAAATACTGAAACTTCCAAATTCTCCTTCAGAAAAATAGCCACACATTTGTCTGTGGTTTGAGTATGCATCTAGTGATTTTCCTAGATGCGTACTCAACTTTGGCTTAATAAATCTCCATTGATTGAGATCTTTGCCTCAGTCAACTAATTTTAGGTTATCATATTCCATCCCGAAGGAAAGCTAACGTTAGGAAATATTTAGGTTTTGGGATGCAAAGTGAAACCAGGAAGAAGTGAAATTTAAAGATCTCAGTAAACTGTCTCAGTAAATCCATTTTAGGTATCCAACATAGGATATCTAAAAGTAGACAGAATATCCTGAACAGAGAAAGAATTATAATAGAGTTCAAAGCATATGGCCAATGTGAAGTTTAGGCTTCAATCTCATGCTCACTAGTATCTTTTTTTTCTTGAGACAGAGCCTCAAGTTATTACCCTGTGTAGAGTGCAGTAACATCACTGCTCACAGCAACCTCCAACTCCTGGGTTTTAAGTGATTCTCTTCCCTCACCCTCCCAAGTATCAGGGAACACAGGTGCCCACCACAATGCCTGGCTATTTTTTGGTTGTAGTTGTCATTGTTGCTTGGCAGGCCCGGGCTGGATTCGAACCCACCAGCTCTGGTGTTATGTGGCTGGTGCCTTAGCCGTTTGAGCTACAGGCACTGAGCCAATATCTTAATGATTAAACCAGACATATGGCTCATTCCTGTAATCCCAGAACTTTGGGATGGTCAAGTAGGAGGATTACTTAAGGCCAGGAGTTCAAGATCGGCCTGGGAAACACAGCAAGACCTTATCTGTACAAAAAATAAAAAAATTAGTTAAAAATGGTGGTACACACTTATAATCCTTGCTAGGCAGGAGGCGGAGGCAGGAAGATCGCTCGAGCCTAGAAGTTCCCCCAGAAGGTTGCAGTGAACTGTGATGATGCCACTGCACTCCTGCCTGGGTGACAGAGCAAGACCCTGTCTCAAAGAAAAGAAAAAAAAAAAACCCCAACTTAATGATTGTAAAACTGTACTAATGTGATATATTATCTATAATCAACTAATGTATAGGTACTGTGTAGAACACATGTCTCTAAATGTAATTGTTTTTGCATTTCAAATGAGCTCATTATGTGTATAAATGTATTATGCATTATGTATTTTTTGTGTGTAGGACACATATGGTAGATAAATAGAAACTCCATTGGAGAAAATTTCTAATTAAAAAGAAAGAACCTGTGAAAGAAATCTAATTTGGAAGTGAGGTCTCTGGAAACGGCCCTTCTTTGGGTCTGCCTATTCTAAGCATTTTATACATATTGACTCATTTAATCCTCACAATAATTCTGCAGAAGGGGTACTGTTACCATTCTCACAGTGCAAATAAGAACCTGAGGTACAAAGTGGTTAAGAAATTTGGTCCATGGCCAAGTAATAAATTCTGGATTCGAACTCCCTACACTATACAGTACTCACTGTTTTTCAAAAGGTGGGGGAAGAATACCTGTGTCATACCTTCCATTCCCGGGGCCCATAAATGGCCAAGAAAGTAAACTTGGTCCCAGAAGGGTATCTTGACTTCAGACAGCTATGGGGGTTTAAAGCGTGACCACTTCCCAGAGTTAGTCCCTGGGAGGCAGTAAATCCCAACCACATTAAAACCCCTATGTAATTTAAGGATTGAATTCTCCACCTCCCGCTGAAGTGCAAGTGGCATCCTTGAAACAATTCAGTGAAACATCACATAAAAGGCCTGTAGTATAAGCATCGATCAGGTAATCTAGACTTTGGTCATAGCTCTGTTTGTAGCTATGTAGAAAACAGGGGAAAATATCAAGTTTGGCTTTATGTCTCCTCACCTGTAAAATAAAGATGTTGGACTTAATTGGCCCAAAGCTATCTGGTTCCCAGTAGTTTAACTTTAGATCCCAAATTCTGATACACATAACCATTTGCCTAGACTAAGGATATAAGACTACAGTGAACCTATTTTTTTCAAATTATCAGATTCAGGTAAGAACCTATAATCCATATTTCAGATGAAAACCTCTCAAGAAATAGGCCAGTAAGGTGTGTTAATCACCTAATGATAAATTAGAGTGACAGTGAGGAAGATATTAAGGGCACTCAGCAGGCAAAGAATGGTGACATTCTTGGCAAAATTTAGCAAACTCATCTAAGAAGGGAGTTCTATGAAAACAGAAATAAATATATCTCTGCCTGACAAGATGAAAAACTTTCAGAAAAGAGAGATGAATACTTAATTCATGCGGTATAGACAGTTGTTTTTCTCTTTCTACCTGTGCTTGGATTTCTTTTTGGTCAAAGACAGAGCAGGGAAAAGGTCAAACTCTAAGGCATCCAGAATCACTGATCTGATAATGTCCCCATCTGGCCACTAGAATGCAACCCTAAGGATTAAGAGGTAAAATGAATGCCCAAAAGTAATCCCTCATAAAAGTAATCCAGATACAAAGCAAATGACAACAGATAACATGTCTGAGTTTAAAGTTCACCTTTGATCATATAAGATAAAGGTGTGAAAGACTTCTATAAAGAAAATTATGAAGCCCTAAGAAAGGAAATAGCAGAGGACTTTAACAAACAGAAGAACATACCATGCTCATGGCTGGGAAGAATCAGCACTTTTAAAATGTCTATACTTCCCAGAGCAATTTACCCATTCAACGCCATCCCTATTAAAATACCAACATCTTACTTTCAAGACTTGGAAAAAATGATTCTGCACT
>CAUYON010001580.1:0-36635 GCA_963573935.1 Arctocebus calabarensis
CGGGAGATTGGAAGGGACGGGAGGACAGGCGGCGGCTCCCGCAGCTTGTTAACTCCAGAATCCCGCCGGCTAGCGGGCGGCAGCTCCTACGCCCCTCGCCGATATATAAACGCTTCTCCCCGCCCCGAGCCCGACCCTCCCGTGATTTTTATTCACTTTTTAGACATGCTATGAAAGAGCACCCCTCCACTGCTCAGCAAGCATTTGTAGCTTATACAGTGGCAGAATGGGCCAAAAGCTTAGTGTCGTGACCTGTTTTAAGAATAAAGTATCTTGAAATAAAAATAAAATAAAATAAAACATGGATACAATTTACCAAATGGAACTGGCTGAACTGTGGAATCGTGACTCCCTGAAAGATGCATTCAAGTCAAGCAGCCTTCCTAATTTCTATGCTTCTCTCCCCTCTGAGACAAATCCTAATCTCAGGAACTATGCACTCAAAACGGCAACCATCTTTGGTAGCACTTATGTCTGTGAACAGACATTTTCCAGAATGAAACATCTGAAATCTCCAACCAAATCTAGACTAACTGATGCATACTTGCATCACTTGTTATGACTAGCAATGACAAATATGGAACCAGACATTGACCATCTCATTAGTCAAAAGCAGGCCCATAGTTCCCTTTGAAATACTGATAAGTTTGCTGATTTAACTTTATTTATTCTTCATTTTAAATATTGTATTAATTCCAGTTTTTTTTTTTAGTTCAAAATAAGATATGTGGAGTGTGCATAGGAATTTGTTCATAGTTTTTTTTTTTTTTTTTAACTATAGTCTGGCACACCAATGGTCTGAGGGACAGTGAACTGGCCCCCTGTTTAAAAAGTTTGAGGACCCTTGCCTTAGAGGACCAAATTACTTTAGAATGTAAATTTAGCATTCAAGCTGCCCCAGATATTAGGAGAAAACTCCAGAAATTGGCTCTAGTCCCCAATCATAATCTGGAGAATCTTCTTAAAATGGCCACAGCCAACTTTTATAATCAAGATCAGGAGGAAGAGGAGAAAAAAGAAAGAAAGAATAACAAAAGAATGAGAGTTCTTGTAGTGGCACTCCAACAAATAGGCACCATTCAGAGGCAGAGGGAAACCAGAAGAGGTAAGAACAAAAGCTTCTAACGTGATCAGACTGATCACTTCAAGAGAGGTTTCCCCTGGCAGCACCACCTGCTGGGTGAGCCACTGGGCCCTTGTCCAGAGTGCAAGTGTGACCACTGGAGGGCAGCCTGTGCCCAGAGGTGAAGGTCTCCTAGGACAGTGACCTCATCAGCCCCTGAGCTGAACAGAGGGTGCTCAGGGCAGTTTCTCATGGCTCCAGTTTGTATCATTATCCCTCAAGAGCCCCAGCTCTGCCTCTTACTGGAGGTCCAAGAGACAGAATTTCTTCTGGACACTGGAGCAACCTTTTCTGTACTCCTCCCTAACTCTGGTCTTCTATCCCCCAAATCTGTAACTATACAAAGGGTGTCTAGAAAGCTGGTTACTAAATTCTTCTCTCAGCCTTTAAGCTGCAAATTAGGGGAATGACTGTTCTCTAATGCCTTCCTAACCATGCCTGGAAGTTCCACTTGTGGGGGGGTGCATACAAACAATTATATGCATAGGGGACAAGAACCTACACTATGCCTTCTCTTATTAGAAACAGCAATTAACCCAGAAGTGTGGGCTACCGAGGAATAGGTGGGAAGAGAAAAGTATGCTCAACCCCAATAAAGTTTAAAAAATCCCATCTATCCCAATCAAAAACAATATTCTCTAAAAACAGAAGTTGAAAATGGACTAATGCCCATAATACACAATCCAAAGTGACAGATATGAAAACAGGGTAAATATACAATGTTTATTGGCAAATAGATTTTACTCATCTCCCCAAGGTACATGGTATGCAATATTTGCTGGTAGTTGTGGATATCTTTGCTAATTAATTTGAAGCATTCCATAGCAGAATATAAAAGGCCCAGGAAGTTACAAACACTTTAGTACATGAGATTATACCCAGGGTTGGACTTCCTCAGAGTTGCAAAGTGATAATGGGCCTACCTTCAAAGCAGCTGTTACACAGAGAATATCTGAAGCCCTGGGCAAATATCATTTGCACTGTTCTTGGAGGCCTTGATCCTCTGGGAAGGTTAAAAAAAAAAAAAAGATAAAATCAAAGGGCAGTTATAAAAGTTAACTCCAGAAATTCATCACCTTTAGACTCCATTACTTTCCATTGTTTTCCTTAGAATAAGAAATTTACCTCAGAAAGTTGGTTGTAGCCCATTTGAATTATTTTATGGAAGGCCTTTTAAAAATAACAATTTATTATTAGATTGAGAAACTACAGAATTAGTACAACATACTGCTTCTTTAGCTAAATTTCAACAAATACCTAAAAACGTCCTAACTACATTTTCACATTCAACAGTAAAAAAGCTTTTCTCTCCTGGAGATCTAGTTATGATAGAAACGCTTCCCTCTAATTCACCTTCCAAGACCTCAAGTTGAGAGGTCCCTTTTGTGTCATCTTGTCTTCTTCTACAGCTGTTAAAGTTATGAGAATAGATTCCTGGATATATCATTCATGAGTAAACTCCTGGAACCCATCACCTCCTACAGAAATGGACCATAAAGAGAATCAACCTTAATCCATCTACGCTTGTAAACCTATAGAAAATTTGAAGTTATTAATTAGAAGGTAGTAAAGAAAGTGTTCCTATAGATTTCTGTTAATATCACTGACTTTATTCCCAACCTCACATCACTGATAGTGATACTGTAATTAACCCCTTCCTCTCACTGCTCTACCCTTTTTATTTTTATGGTTGGGGATTCATTGAGGGTACACAGAACCAGATTACATTGATTGCTTTTGCCAGATAAGGACCCTCTTAGAACTGTGTCCCACCCCCGAATAGCATACCACATCCTTTGTCCCCCAGCTCCTCCCTCTTTCCCTTTTTTGGCTCTCCCCATCCTCCACCCTGTACTAGGACCTTAATTGTCCTCCTATCAGAATTGAGTACATAGGATTCTTGTTTCTCCATGATTTACTAAGAATAATTTGTTCTAAATCCATCCAGGTTAATACAAAAGATGTGAAGTCTCCATCTTTTGTGGTGGCTGAATAGTAATTCATTGTATATGTATACCACAGCTTTTTAATCCATTTGAGGGTTGGCAGGCATTTAAGCTGTTTCCACATTGTGGCAATAGTAAACTGAGCTGCAATAAATAGTCTAGTGCAAGTGTTCCTGTGATAAAAGGATTGTTTTTCTTCTGGGTAAATGTCCAGCAATGGACAGGATGGGCAGGATCAAATGGGAGGTCTAGCTTGAGTTTTTTGAGAGTTCTCCATACTGCCTTCCAAAAGGTATTAGTTTGCAGTTCCAACAGCTGTGTAAAAGTGTTCCCTTCTCCCCACATCCATGCCAGCATCTGTAATATTGAGACTTTGTGATGTAGTGGGGTTAGAGGCTATCTCAGGGTGATTTTAATTTGCATTTCTCTAATTATTAGAGACACTGAGCATTTTTTAATATGCTTGTTAGCTATTTGTCTGTCTTCTTCAGAGAAGGTTCTCTTCATCTCTCTTGCCCAGTGATTGTTGGCTCTTTTTAGGTTTATTACTTTGAGTTCTCTGTAAATCCATGTTAAGTTAGTGTGAAACAAAATATGCAAGTGTCCTTTCCCCATGTGTAGGTTGTCTGTTTGCTTTGGTTGTTGTCAACTTAGCTGTGCAGAAGCTTTTCAGTTTAATTAAGTCCCATTTGTTTGTTTTTATTGTTGTGATTGGTATGAAAGTCTTCCTCATAAAATCCTTCCCCAGGCCATTAGCTTCCAGTGTTTGTCCCACACTTTCTTTGAGGATTTTAATTGTTTTGAGCCTTACATTTAAGTTGTTTATCCATCTTGAATCAATCTTTGTCGGTGGAGAAAGGTATAGGTCCAGTTTCAGTCTTTACATGTGGATGGATATACAGTTCTCCCAGCACCATTTAATGAATAGGGATTCTTTCCCCCAGTGTAGGTTCTTGTTTGGTTTATCAAAGATTTGGTGGCTGTAAGATGTTTGTTTCATCTCCTGGTTTTCTATTTGGTTCCAAATGTCTACTTCTCTATTTTTGTGCCAATACCATGCTGTTTTGATCACTATGGCTGTGTAATACAGCCTAAGGTGTGGTGGGCTGATGTCTCTAGTGTTGTTTTTATTACTAAGAATTGCCTTAGTAATAAACAACACAGGGTTGCTTCTGGTTCCATATAAAATGAAGAATCATTTTTTCCAGTTCTTGAAAGTATGATGTTGGTATTTTAATAGCGATAGCATTGAATCTGTAGATTCCTTTGGGAAGTAGAGACATTTTAACAATGTTGATTCTTCCCAGGCATGAGCATGGTGTGTTCTTCCATTTGCTAATATCTTCTGCCATTTCTTTTCTTAAGGGTTCATATATTTCTTTATAAAGATCCTTTACTTCTTTTATGAGGTATATTCCTAGGTATTTCATTTCCTTTGGAGCTCCTAAGAAGGGTATTGTATCCTTGATTTCCTTCTCATCTTGGCTTTTATAGTCTGAGATATTACTGTATTTTTTTGTGACTTCTAGAAATCTTGTGGTTGAGTCTTTGGGTTCTCTAAGTATAAGATCATATCATCAGCAGGGAGGGAGAGTTCCACTTCCTCTGCCCCCATTTGGATGTCTTTCATTTCTTCTCTTTTTTGACTGTGTTGGCTAGAACTTCCAGCACTATGTTGAATAGCAGTGGTGTTAGAGGACACTCTTGTCTTGTTCCAGTCCTGAGAGGAAAAGCTTCCAGTTTTACTCCATTCAGTCTAATACTAGCTGTGAGTTTGTCATAGATGGCTTCAATCAGGATAAGGAATGTGCCACTTATGCCTATATTCTTCATAATTCTAATTAAGAAAGGATGTTGAATTTTATCAAATGCTTTTTCTGCATCTATTGAGAGGATCATATGGTCTTTGTTTTTGCTCCTGTTGATATGGTGAATTATGTTTATGGCTTTGCTTATGTTAAACAACACTTGCATCCCTGGAATGAATCCTACTTGATCATGATGTATGACTTTTTCAATGATAAGCAATTACAGCTACATAATAGATTTTGTAGATATATTATATATTATGTAGATATAATCTACATAATAGATTACATATTGGCTAGGATTTTACTGAGAATTTTTGTGCATCTATATTCATTCGTGAAATTGGTCTGTTGTTCTCCTTTTTAGTTGGGTCTTTTCCTGGTTTTGGTATCAGGGTGATGTTTGCTTCATTGGACTTGATGGGAAGATTCCTTCCTCCTCAATTTTTTTGGAATAATTTCTGCAGTATAGGAATAAGCTCTTATTTGAAGGTTTGATAGAATTCTAGTGTGAAGCCATCTGGACCAGGGTATTTTTTTTTTGGGAGATTTTTTGTTGGTTCTTTGATCTCAGTGCTTGAAATAGGTCTGCTCAGAAGGTCTAATTCATCTTGATTAAGTCTAGGAAGGGGATGTGATTCCATGTATTGATCCATTTCCTCTACATTGTCAAATTTCTGGGCATAGAGTTTCTTGTAATATTCAGAGATAATCTCTTATATCTCTGTGGCATCTGTCATTATTTTCCCTTTATCATTCCTCATAGAAGTTAGTAGAGATTTTACTTTTCTGTTTCTAGTAAGTCTGGGCAAGGGTTATCTATTTTATTTACTTTTTCAAAAAACCAACTTTTTGTTTTGTTAATTTTTTGAATGATTTTTTGTTTTCAATTTCATTCATCTCTGATTTAATTTTGGCTTTTTCTTTTCTTCTGTTTGGTTTAGGGTTAGATTTTTCTTCTTTTTCCAATTCCATAGGTGGTTTTTGAATGTGCTGATGCGTTCACTTTCTGTATTTTGAAACTAGATATATTTTCCTCTCAGGACTGCTAATGTACCTCAGAGATGTTGGTAACTTGTGTCTTCATTGTTGTTGTGTTTGAGGAAATTAAGAAGTTCCTCTTTAATTTCTTCCTGAACCCAACTATCATTCAGCATAGGGTTGTTTAGTTTCCAAGACTTTGTGTGGGGA
Source organism: Arctocebus calabarensis (assembly GCA_963573935.1). Taxonomy (NCBI): domain Eukaryota; kingdom Metazoa; phylum Chordata; class Mammalia; order Primates; family Lorisidae; genus Arctocebus; species Arctocebus calabarensis. The sequence goes on from CAUYON010001580.1 coordinate 6,069, forward strand.
TGAACAATTTTGTTGGAGTTGAGCTTCACTATTACACACGCGTGGTCTGAGAAGAGGCATGGTATACTTTCTATTCCTTTAATTTTTCTGGTGTTTGTTTTGTATCCTGTAATGTGATTTATTTTTGAGTATGTGCCATGAGGTGATGAGAAAAAATTATATTTTCTTACTTTGGGATGGTGTGTTCTGTATATGTCTATTAATCCCACTTGATCTAGGGTCATGTTTAAGTTCTTTGTATCCTTGCTTAGAATGAGTTTAGAGGATCTGTCCAGTTCTGTCAAAGAGGTGTTGCACTCCCTATTAAGGTGTTATGGGATATCCTATTGCTCAGACCCCTCAAGGTCTCTTTCATGAATCTGGAGCGTTTAAGTTAGGCATGTAAATGTTTAGTGTTGAGATGCCTTCTTCTTTTTTTTCTTTTAATTAAGTCATATATACGTAGATCATGAATACATTTATGCCTTTGTGGGATTCAATGTGTTGATTACGTAGCTTTCACTTCCTTTAATCATTGTGTTAAGACATTTGTGTTCTATACTTGATAGATTGGACTTGTACCCTTGCAATACGCTCCATAGTTGTGGTCCCATTTACCATTTACCCTCCCTCAGTCAAACCACCCCCCCATCTTTTCCTTCCCCTTCTCTCCTTCATCCTGGGCTGCAGTTGTGGTTCATCTTTCATATGAAAGTGTGAGTGATTATAAATTGATTTCATAGTAGTACTGAGTACATTGGATATTTTTTTCCATTCCTGAGATACTTTACTAAGAAGAATATTTTCCAGCTCCATCCATGTAAACATAAAAGAAGTAAAGTCCCCACATTTTGTTAATGTTGCATAGTATTCCATGATATCTATATACACCACAATTTATTAATCCATTCATGTATCGATGGCACTTGGGCTTCTTCCATGACTTGGCAGTTATGAATTTAACTGCAACAAACAATCTGGTGCAAGTATCTTTGTTGCAAAGTGCTTTTTGGTCTTTTGGATATACACCTAGTAGAGGAATTGCAGGATCAAACAGCAGGTCTACATTTATATTCCTGAGTGTTCTTCAAACTCCTTTCTAAAAGGAACATACTAGCTTACATTCCCACCAGCAGTGCAGAAGTGTTCCCTGCTCTCCACATTCATGCCAACATCTGTAGTTTTTGGATTTTTTGATGTGGGCTACTCTTACTGGAGTTAGATGATACCTCAGAGTGGTTTTGGTTTGCATTTCTCTGATAATTAAATATGATGAGCATGTTTTCATGTGTCTGTAGAAAGTGCACCTGTATTCTTCAGAGAAGCTTTTGTTCCTATCTCTTCCCCATAATGAAATGGGATCAATCATTCTTCTCTTATTGATAAGTTTGAGTTCTCTGTGAATTCTCATTATTAAACATTTGTCAGAAACATAACCTGCAAAAATCCTCTCCCTTTCTGAGGGCTGTCTAGTTCCTTTACTTACTGGGTTCTTGGCAGTACACAAGGAAGTAAACAACTTAATTGGACATCTCAAGCAACTGGAAAAGGAAGAACATTCCAACCCCAAATCTAGGAGAATAAAATAAATAACTAAAATTAGCTCAGAATTAAATGAACTTGAAAACAAAAGAATTATACAACACAGCAATCAATCAAAAAGTTGGTTTTCTTAAAAGTTCAATTAAATAGATAAACCTTTGGCTAACCTAACCAGAAATAAAAGAGTACAATCCCTAATTTCATCAATCAGAAATGATAAAGGACAAATAACAACAGATTCCTCAGACATTCAAAAAATATTTAATGAGTGTTACAAAAAACTCTATTCTCAGAAGTATGAAAATATGAAGGAAATAGACCAATACTTGGAAGCACACCACCTTCCTAGACTGAGCCAGAAAGAAGTGGAAATGTTGAACAGGCTTATAGCATACCATGCTCATGGCTGGGAAGAATCAACATTGTTAAAGTGTCCATGCTACCCAAAGCAATCTACAGACTTAATGCCGTCCCTATTAAAGCACCTCTATCATACTTTAAAGATCTGGAAAAATTAGTACTTCATTTTATATGGAAACAGAAACAACCTTGAATAGCCAAGACATTACTCAGAAATAAAAAAAAAAATTAGGAGGAATCATGCTACCAGACTTCAGACTATACTATATAAATCCATAGTGATCAAAACCACATGGTACTGGCAGAAAAAATAGAGAGGTAGACGTATGGAACAGAATTGAAAACCAAGAGATGAACCCAGAGACTTATCATCATTTAATCTTTGATAAGCCTATCAAAAATATAAATTGGGGGAAAGATTCTCTATTTAACAAATGGAGTTGGGGGAATTGGCTGGCAACTTATAGAAGACTGAAACTGGACCCACACCTTTATCCTGTAAGAAAAAATGAGTCTCCCCGGATTAAAAACTTCAATGTAAGACATGAAACTATAAAAATTTGTAGAGAGAGTGCAGGGGAAATGCTTGAAAAAATTGGCCTGGGAGAATACATTATGAGGAGAACCCCCTGGGCAATTGAAGCAACACCAAAAATACATTAGTGGGATCTGTTCAAACTCAAAAGCATCTGCACTGCTGAGATGTCTTCTTGTTATATTGTTCCTTTAACCAGTATGACTTATCCATATTTGTCTTTCTTAAGTAAAGTAACTTTGAGTCCAATTGTATCTGAGAATAAGATTGCAACCCCTCTTTTGATTCCATTTACTTCATACAGTATTTTCTATTCCGTAACCCCAAGTCTTGATTTATCCTTGATTTATCAGGACCAGGTGTGTCTCCTAGAGATAGCATATAGATGGTTTGTGTTTTTTCACCCAATAAGCCAGCCTATGTCTCTTCAGTGGGGAATTCTATCCATTGACATTGATTGAAAGTAACTATAGTTGTGGTAGAATTCTATTCATCTTATTGTGAGGTGGTTCGCTGTGTAGTTTAATCCATTGTGCCATTGCGGAAGCTAACTTCTGGCCTTTGGCTTCTAGATATTTACTTTGGTGGTGGTTCATTGTGGTGTTCAGTACCTGAGAATAGATCTAATAGGTCTTATTTCCTGTAGGGCTGGTCCTGTTGTGATGATCCTCAGTACTTGTATATCTGCAAAATCATTTGATTTCTCCATCCATTATGAAGCTAAGTTTGGTAGGATACAGTATTCTAGGCTGAAAATTATTTTATTTAAGGGTGTTGAAGGTGGATGACCATGCTGTCCTGGATTGGAAGGTTTCAGTTGAAAAGTCAGCTGTCAAACCAATGGTTTTGCCCTTGTAGGTTAATTGGCACTTATTCCTAGCTGCTTGTAAGATTTACTCTTTCATCTTCACTTTGGACAGGTTCATTACAATGTGTCTTGGAGAGGTTCTGTTAGAGTTGAGATGACCGCGGGTTCGATTTCCATCTGAAAGGAGTGTGTCATGATCTTTAGTAAAACTTGGCAAGTTTTCATTTATGAGAGTCTCCAGTAGGGCATCCATACCTTTGGGACAAGATTCTTCCCCTTCAGGGATTCCTATTATCCATATGTTTGAATGTTTCATGGCATCTCGCAGTTCTCTAAGCACCTGCCCTGCTTTCTCCCCCTTCTTTTCTGAGTCCATTATTACCTTTATTAACTCAAAGCCTTTATCCTCTAGCTCTGTTATTTTTCTCCATGGTCTAATCTATTTTTGATACGTTCTACTGCTTCTTTACATTCCTTGATTGTCTCCTTCATTTCCTTATGCTCCTTTAAATCTTTTCTCTATTCTCTATTCTACATATCTCTCATCTGACTTTTGGTTTTGTCTTTCCATTTTCTTTTATAATCCCTTTATTGTCTTAAAAATCCATATTTTAAATTCCATTTTTGTCAAATCCATTAATTCTCTATAGGAGCATCTCTTTTTTAGTAATTGCCTCATGGTCCCTTGAAGGAGTTGCTCTAATTTGGTTATTCATGGTGCCTGAATTTTCCTTTTGGTCCCTATTCATGTGTGCTTTCTTTTTGTTCACTTCCTTCTGCACATTTTCCCTTCTCATTTCCTACTTTGCTTCAAGTTACCTTGTCTCATAATTTAGGTGAGGAAGAGGCCTCTTGATATCAGTTCAGAAGGCAGAGAAGGGTTACTGCAAGCAAAGCAAAGCAAAAGTAAAAGATAAAATGAAGAAGTGAAAAGAATAAAAAGACAAGGGGGAAAGAGTAGGAAGAAAGCAAAAGAAAGAAAGAGAAGAGAAAGAAAGGCAAAAGGGGGAGGGACTAATAGAAGAAAATGAAGAACAGGCGAGATGGAGGACAGGAAGGAAGGTTGAGAGTGATACAGAGATGTTATTGTTCTGCAAGGTGTGAAGGCCATGTTCATGCCTCAAGGGTTGTGAGGAGCTGAGCTGGGTGGTCTTCTCAAAATTAGGCACTCCTTACTTATCTGTCCACAGCCAGACTCTTCCTCTGCCAAAAATAGGAAGAGAAGGAAACAAACAAAAAAAACCCACAAAAACCAAGAAGAATAAATTGAATAAGGAAGAAAAAAAGAGTAAGAAATTATAAAATTTCTTCAGTGTGATCATCCAACTACCTTGCTCCTGAGGCCAAGAGTAGAAAGTTCTCCTGACCTCTTTGAGCCAGGCTACTGCTGAAGTCTACCTTCCAGACCACCGCTGTGTCACAATCGCCCTCAGCAAAGAAATGGTGGGGAAATAAAGAAAAGAAGAGGAAAAAGAAATATATATATAATCACAGATAAAGGAAAATTAAACAGACCATTGATCAAATGAAGGAAAGGGAAGGACGAGGGATAAAGAAAGAAAGAAGAAAGGCAACAAACCAAGAAAAAGAGAAAGAAAAAAACTAGAACAGCATGAGGGAAATATCTTAGCTGATCCTGAAGGACATTGTGTGGGACAGATGAGATGAGTAGAAGAGTCTCTATCAACTGAGAGAATGCAGAGGAGCGTACTAGGGTAAGGGGAAAATGTAAGCTAAAATTCTGCAACAATAACAAAAGATATATTAAGAAATAGAAGTCCTTGCCCTTGTTGAATGTAAAAGTGGAAGATAGGAGAGGATCTAACTGCATAACTTTAACAAAAAGCAAAGTACATTGAAACAAGATATAAGACAAAAGAAGTAAAATGCTAAGACAGCCTGATGTAAGCAATCTCAGCAACCAATTGAGGAAGGAAAGAAGAGAAAGAAAAAAATAACATAAGGTAAAATTAAAGAAGAGAGAAAAAGAAAGACATAACAACCAAAACAAATTTATATACACATATATATGACATAGGGATTGAAGTTTTGTAGGAATATATTTATGCCGCAGTATCCTTCCTGGACACCAGGTGGCGCTGTGAACTTGGGGGACACACAACACAGCTGTTAACCTCTCTCTGGTTCCCAGCCTTAGAGCAGTTTGCCAGCTTATTTGTTCCTGGTGGTTGTCTGTTCACCCCAGCACTCAGCCCCCACAGATCTGGGATTCCACAGTTCTCAACAATTCTTTAGAGATTACCCCTGTAACTATTCCCATGGAGAGCAGGGTGTCCCAGTGGAAGACTGCTCCCTGCAGGTGGAACTCAGACCACTACTCCTTAGCCCCCAGCAAGAGACTGACCTGTACAGGCCGTTCTCCACAGAGGTGCATCCCTGAGCCGGAACTTTTCCGCATATGGCTGTTTCACTCACTGCCAAACTGCAGTAGAACCGCTCCAGATAGCACCCCAAACTGGCCCCCAAATTCCACTTGGGAGTGCCCACGGCTCCAAACTTTTCATGCATTCTAAGCCTGACACGAGTAAATATGTGCTTTCTGGAGGCAGAATTCAGACCCTGGAACCTTAGGCCCCCGAGTAAGAGGCCCTCCTACACAGGCTACTGGTGCCCTTTACCGCAGTGGCTTCCCCCTGTCCAGGAACTTTCCCCCTAAGGATGCTTCACCGGTTGCCAAACTGCAGTAAAGCCGCTCCAGCCAGCACTCCAATCTGGCCACCAAATTCCGCTCTTGAGAACAGTTTCCCCTATGAACCTCAAACTATGAGAAGATTCTTCTGGGACCTCCCACCATGGCTGCCATTCAGGCCTGGGCATACTCACAGAAACTTGGCCGTGTGTGTTAGTTCTCAACCTTCAGCCAAATCCAGCTGTCTAGATCCATGCTGCACACTCCAAGCCACTGCTGTAAATCAATATTCCACACTGGGACTGATCCAGTCCTTCCCTCTGCCCTTTTGCTTTAGGAAGGCTCAGCTAAATGTCCTTGCCATCTGCCATCATGCTCCACCCCCTTACCCTTATCTTTTAATATGCTCACCAGATTGGTGTCATCAAGCCACAAAGAGTAAAGATGGTTCCAGTCAAAGACCTGATTCTACTGTGGACCCTTCCTTTCCTGGCAACTCCCAGGAGTAGAGAGTCTTTTAATAACCCCCGACCTTGAGTCCTCCTCCCCAGTTACTGATTCAATGTTTAAGGATCCTGCCAGCCACCCTCTGGCCCTATTGTACAACAGGTTTCCTCATGCCTTATAGCATTGTCCGTCTCTGGTGACTCCTGAGCAATACAAGAAGGAAGTTTAAGGCACTGGATTATTCCCCAATATCTGAAGCCACATGTCCCCAGACAACATCCCTTTGAGGACAACACATGCAGCTTTCTAACTCCCATAGTGCCAGCCACCTGCCCTCTCCCATGTCACTGCCAGGTGTTCCTTTTCCCTGTGGGGTAGGCAAAGGAACTCTTGGCCTTGGCCCTGAACCCAGCACAGTGCTGGACTACAGAGGGTCGCTGGGGCTTTCAGAAAAGTTTGTCCAGGATGAATCCTGTAGTCAAAGCCTCTGAGTTCAGCAGAGGAGGAAATTTTCTAAGTAGGTAACAGGAAAGTGGGGAGGTAGAAGGTAATTCCTTCAGTCTTCCCATTGGAGTTTGCCAAATTTTTGGCTAATTTTTGGCTATAGCTGTGAAGCACCTGTGCCCTTCAAGGACCTCACAGCTACTGGGCTCACAGCACAAGTCCTTCTGGAACTAGCAGCATCACCCTGTACCCAGGCCCAGGTATGTCATAGAATCTGCCCTTCTCCCAACCCCCTGCTGGATAAGTTAAAGGAGGCACCTGCCTGGTGATCACCAACCTTGCTCTCATCCCAGCAATCCTCCACACACATCCTCTGCTCACTCACTCAGTAGGCTGATGCCACTGCACTCTAGCCTGGGGAGTAGGGTGTAACTGCCTCAAAAAAAAAAAAAATCTGGTGGGTAGCATCAGCAGAACCAGGAACAGAGAGGGAACACCAGTGTGCCAGGGTCATGCTTCTGGTTTATGTGGTTTATTGTGGTTATATTCATTGAATATAGGGTTGCTAATTTTGATTTCATATTTAATAATTACAAAATAATTATGAAATAGGTAAATTTTATTTATAAAAAACAAGTTGTCAGACACCTGTGTTCTCTACAGATTCAAAAATAAAATGTGGTCCTTATCTCTCAGGTCCAGAGTGTGCCTCTTCCCGGGCCCATGGCCCTCCTGCCCAGGACATCAGCTTTTGGGTGGTTAATTGTGTGCCACACATTTGCTTACCTGTATCACTCACCATCTGCACTGCTAACCCTTAATATTAGAATGCATAGTTGTGCAGTTTTACATGTTTTAAAATTTATAGAACCATTGTACTCCATTTATTATACTGTTTCTTTTTTTGTTACATTGTGATTTTCTTTTCAATTTATCCAATTTGTAGCATGTAGCTGTAGTTTGGTAATTGTCAACACACATTGTTTTCTTTAATAGGATTGTACTGTGATTAGTTCATTCATTTCAGCACTGGGGGGATTGAGATTGATCCGTGTTTTTTTTTTTTTTTGTATCTTTATTATTCCTCCCATGACTGTTAATTTTGTTGTTAGAATAAATTTGTACCTGGCCCATCATAGTCTAGTTTAGACTATGACTTGGGAGTCTAATTGTATACAAAATGAGCATTACTAGAGATTAGACTCTAAGAGATTTCTATAAAACTTTATTTCCATACCATGACATACTCTGGGTTTCTCCATGTGTCACCAAACTTTTCTATTTTTCAATATTTACCTAAAGAAAGTAATTTTTTATTTCAGTTTTTATCAAATTGCCAGTGAGTGGGAGCATATTTTTACATGTATTTCAGACATTTCTCCTGTGAACTAATTACTGTAGAACTTGTACTTAGGAAAGGAGATGGTCTATATTTCTACTGTGAGTCTGCAGGCTATATATTCTGGATATTTATACTTTGTTAAACATTTTTTTGTGTTATAATATTTTTCCCAGCATTTATCTTCCATTTTTGCATCTTAAAGACTTTCTTAATTTTTTCTAGTCATGTTAAATTAATCACCATTTACATTATTCAGTATGTAATTTTTGTTTTTTATTTAGAAATGTCTTTCTAACATAAGGCTAAAAGGATAGACACCTATCCACGTTTTTAAAATGCTACATTTGCCCTTCACTTTGACCTAAGTTGATTCATCTAAAGTTGAATTTTGAGGCTATCAGGTCAGTATCTCAGCATATTTGTTGTGATCCACTTGCAATACATGACCGGTCAGTCATAAGCCAGCACTTGTGCATCAGGTGAGTCTGAGCCTTTCTGTCTGGTTTCTGGGGTCTTCATTGTCCAAGTCTCTGCACCAAGGGACTGTGGCTTAATTGGTACAGCACTTGGAGACCATAGCACTGATATTTCAGAATACATATTTGATATTTTCACTCATAAAAGAACACTGCTCTAGCATTGCTGCTACTCACATCATGTACAAAATTTACATGCATAAAGAAATCCATTGAAGTCTTGTCATCATTCAATGGTATTTTTCAGAGAGGTAAGAAAATCCAACAAACAGGCTAAGGCTGGTGGCTCACACCTGTAATCCCTCCCTGTGGGAGGCAAAGCAGGAGAATTCCTTGAGTCTAGAAATTCTAGACAAGCCTAGGCAAACATAGTTAGACCCTCATCTCTACTGAAAGTAAGAAAGAAGGAAGGAAAATGCAATTCCAAGTATGACAGAAATGCATATTTGATTGCCAATATCTTCTCCAACTAATATTTATCAAAATAGATTGAACTCATGAATTCATTGTTCTGCTTCTACCTGGACTGTTCTGGACACTGTGTTTCTCCTGTATTTTCTAAGCTAAAGGAAGAAGATTTTCCCTTCATTATATGAAGTGACTGACTCAAAATACAAAAGACCATGTGTATGTTCCATGAACATAATCTTTCACTGAAAATGATTGACTTATTTTCTGAATCCCCAAAATTCTCTGTCAGAAAACTTTATCTCTCCCATTATATTCTTTTCATTGAGAAATACACAATAACTTCTATTGAATCAAATTCATTCGATGTAAACATGAAAGAGGTGAAGTCTCCATCTTTTTTAGGGCTGCATAATATTCCATGGTGTACATATACCACAATTTATTAATCCATTCATGGGTCGATGGGCAATTGGGCTTCTTCCATGACTTAGCAATTATGAATTGGGCTGCAATAAACATTTTGATATAGATATCTTTGTTATAATGTGATTTTTGGTCTTCTGGATATATACCTAGTAAAGGAATTATAGGATCAAATGGTAGTGGGAGACTTCACCTCTTTCATGCTTACATGGATGGAACTGGAAAATATTCTTCTTAGCAAAGTATCCCAAGAATGGAAGAAAAAGTATCCAATGTACTCAGCCCTACTATGAAACTAATTTAGAGCTTTCATATGAAAGCTATAACCCAATTACAGCACAAGAACATGGGGAAAGGGGCAAGGGAGAGGAGAAGGGAGGATGGGTGGAGGGAGAGTAATTAGTTGGATCCACACTGACAGTGCGTCTTAGAAGTGTACAGGTTAAACTTACTAAATGTAGAATACAAATGTCTGCACACAATAACGAAGAAAATGCCATGAAAGCTATGTCAACTAGTTCGATGAAAATATTTTGAATTGTGTACAAAACCAGAATTGTACCCCATGATTTCATTTATGTACACAACCATGATTTAATAAAAATAAATAGAAATAAATAAATAAATTGACTCGATGGATACCTTGGTCCTCAGGTGGATGAAATGTACTGAGTTTTGCCTCTATAAATCAGCCAAATCAGTGTTTCTAAAAACATTACCACTCATGGCAATCCTCTGGAAGATTTGCTGAACTATGGATGGCTGTCCTCACCCATTGAGTGTCTCATTCAGGTGGTCTTGGGAGGAGCATAAGAATTTCTGTTTCCAACAACTTCCAGGTGATACTGATGCTGCTGGAGCTGGCAGCAAACCACAAGCCATTGATTCATTCCAGGTTGTCCTTAGCATTTTCAGGACATTTTCAGGATTGACTGGTTATACTGTATTTTAGAAGACTGCATATGCTTTACAGCAATTTTTAATTTATTTTTGGTTTTCACTAGTATTCTTGTTCAGCATCCATGAAGTTTGGGAACCACATTTTGTTCAAAATAACCTTCTTGTTATGATGTAATTCCCTGAAGAATTGTATTTTACGTGACCACTAGCAGAGATGATGGAACAGCACACTGTGAACTCACACTGTTGAAGGCAGCTTGCTTAAGCATTTATTCACCTACCCTTATTCATTCATTAAATACTTGTAAGTACTCATTATGTCCTGCTGAGAATGGGGTCTGAATATGAGATACATCCTATATGTCTTCTAATTTACACTATTGAAAAAGAAGCGTCTATTCTGTGTTTATATACAGAAAGACTATCCTCCCTCTGAGGGTCTGTAGAAGTTTCACTGTGAAATAATGTTTTCTCCTAAGGTGAACTGATGTGTAGAATTTATTAGATTGACAAGGAGTTAATATCAGGCCAATAGGAGAAGTGTGGTCAACCAGGTCTGTCCAGAATGTAGAAACCGTGTTCATTAAGTTGGAATCACAGACCCAAAGATTTCAGAACCACAGGGAGCTCACAAAGCACGTGAGCAAGCACAGTACAGTGCACATTTCAGTAACAGACCACAAGAGATGATTGCAATGTAAAGAAAATGGGACAACAGAATTTTGCGTTTTATACTATTTTATTGAACAATAATAAAATGAGATTCCATTACAGTATAAAAACCTTCAAGACAATATAGTATGATTGACTTGCTTCAGCTGAAAAGAGCTCCCCGGCACACAGAGGTCCCAGACTTGTAGTCACATTCCTGCCTCTTCCCTGCTCATTTGTGTCCAGTGATAACAAAAGGCCTGACAGGGAAAGGCAAGGAGCCAGCGCGATACTTCCATATGAGGGAACTCTTGGCAACATTCACAAAACTCACACTTTCACTCTCCAAGTCAAGATACACACCAACCCGGCCCAAAGGTTTCTCTACAAACTGAGGAATCGCTGGGGAGGTTGTCCAGAGAGTATACTGATTATCCTGTCTCACACATGCAAGAAGAAACATGTCCCCAGATACAAGCATTGTGCCAAGACTACGTACCCAGGAATCTCTACAGACCCCTAGAGCCCAGTCCCAAGAGTCATCCACATCCAGCTCCCAGTAATACTTCCCAGCGGTGAAGGCCTGGTCTCCCCACGCAGCAAAATAGTTAGATTGGTCAGGATTCAAAGATGCATCATGACTGTGGGAACTAAACGTGAAGTTTCTCAAATCATCAAACAGCCTGATATTGTGATTGCTTACTTCACTATGGAAACAAATCTCCACTGTGGAAAGAAGACAATAGTTCAGTCAACATCTATTTTACAAATAAATTATCTCTGAGATATGAATGTCTACCTGGATGATCAGTGGAATAAACAGGCCAAGACCACCACAAAGGCAGTGCTGGCAGAAGTGTATCAACTCACCCATAAAAATGAAGCAGAAAGAAGGACCTAATCATGGTGGGGAAATTCCTTCAACTGGAGAGACTGGAGAAGGAGGCCATGCCTACCTCTCCCTGGTTACTTTTTTCATGGCACATGGCACAATATCCGTAATAAACTTCCCTACGTTTCCCTTCCTGCTTTCCAGAGGGGAAAGAAGAATCTTAGACCTAGACAAATGGCGATCACCCTGCCCGTGTTACTGTAGGCTAGCTCCTGAGCACTGAAACTAAACATGCCTGTGAGAAAGTGACTTCCAACTAGGAATTTTGTGCCTTTCACTCCTAGTTTCATCTAATGCCTAATCTGTCACTCTGCCTTAGGCTCAGTGCACCTGCTTTAGTCTGAGATGTGCTACTGGGCTCTAGGTCCTGCCTCCTGACTTTCTTTCTGTTCATAAAGTACTGTCTGCATGTACTTAATTTCTTCATGCATTTTTATGATACTTTCGATTGAAATTCCCATTATGTGAAGTCCAATGTTTCAGAATTTTTCAGGAAATATATTTTAAAATGAAACATCAGCATCACTAATTGCATTTAATAAGAACTCAGAGGTACTGAATACATTCACAATTCTGTCTGACAAGCACTGACAAGCTCCCTAAGAATGATTCCAATTCTAACAGAGACCTTTTGCTTGATATTTTTTTTCTCTTTCTAGTTTTTCACCAGCTTTCTTTTATTCTAGTGCAAATATGACTATACATGTGTATCCTGTTCACAGCATTACTTTCTCTCCTAAAGGAGAGACCAATGAAGAAAGACACACTGGCTATAGGAAACATTACCACAGTGGACCTTGTGCATTCCCAGTCACACCGCAGGCTGCCACTCACCTCGGTAGCGGCTATATCTGTCCCTCAGTCCTGGGATGGCTCTGACTCTGAGCTCTGGACGCACAGGCTGGGGCATGTGTAGCTGCACAGACTCACTCCTGGAAGAAGAAGGATTCAGGTGATACGTTGACTCCCAAACACTTCATCATGATGCTTAAGAAAGACATAAGTATACAACAGAAAAGACTTTCTCAAAGACTACTTCCAAAATCATACTTACCTCCACAGACTCCTTACAGGACTCTATTTCTTACTTTTCTGTTTGCCTAAATTCTTCTACCCCATGACTCTCAGAGACACTTGTTTTTAACTACTATCCTGGGGAAATCTATTCCACACACCTGAAGGTTTCTCTGAGTTTGATGCCTCTGGCCACTTTTGAATTCAGCCCTTCCACATATGTATATGAGCCCCGGGGCAGAGATCAAGACTAACTTGTGGTAAAGGGAGTACAGGACATCGTATTCAGAGCAGCACACAAATGCTTGGTCACATAAACAACTTAATAGCTATAATCTAATATGTAATGGCTTCAGTTACTAAAAGCAGCTTGATCTCTTTCCTAACCAGGTACCTCAGTTCACAATGAAGGTCCAACTTACCTCATCAGTAGGTCTCCCAAATCCTGTAAAGAGAAAAAAAAGGAAAGGTTAGATTTCCTCAGACATCGGATATTGTGCCTATCCAGGCTTAGGGTTTGGGAAAGTAAAGAACATTAATTACCCATCACAAACATTCCCTAAGCCTTCTTATCAAACACTTTTCTTTTTCCTCTTAAAGGATAAGCCCAATACAACCTGGTAACAGACCAAACTCTTGATGAATTCATAACCCTGAGGGTGAAATGAAAAGAGAGAAGCCCATGGCAGCCTCCTGCAACCATCCCGTGTCTGCCAAGCATTCTTGCTAGGGGTTATTCCCCAAGGCCAATGAATTAGGACAATTCAAATCTAGGACATCCACAGAGAATAAGGACATTAGTGTGAGCTTGTGCCAGATATTTCTGTATTTTTCCCTTACAGACAAAAGTGGAATGACCAAATTGTCTCTTTCTGCTTACTAGAACAAAGTAAATAAGTTTTGAAGGAAAATTTCTGTGGAGAAACTACTCACAATTTCATAGAGATTTGTTGTGCATGGCTAGGAGACGTATACTATATCATATCCAGATAGAAAAATGGCCCCCAGGCTTGTGGGCCATTGCACAGTGGGTAAGGCGCCAGCCAATGGCACCGAGGGTGGCAGTTTCGAACCTGGCCTGGGCCAGCTGACCAACAATGACAAATGCAACAACAAAAAAAAATAGAGCTGGTTATTGTAGTGGGCACTTATAGTCCCAGCTCCTTGGGAGGCTGAGGCAAGAGAATGGCTTAAGCCCAGGAGATTGAGGTTGCTGCGAGGTATGACACCATGGCACTCTACCGAAGGTGACATGGCGAAATCTGTCTTTAAAAAAAATGAAAGAAAATGACCCCTCAAAAAAGATGTGGAAATAAGGAGAAATATTTTGGAGACCAAAGTAATAATGGAGATTAAAGTGTTAGCAGGGTGCTGCCTGTGGCTCAAGGTCTAGGGCACCGGCCCCATATACCAGAGGTGGTGGGTTGAAACCAGTCCCCGGCCAAAAATAGCAACAACAAAAAAGATGTAGCGATGAGCTGACAGAAAGTCCTGACCTGGAGCAGCTCCTCATCTGGTTTATGGCACATGTCTATTAGTTCCTTGTGCATTTTGTTTAGTTGTTTCCGCTTTTGATTTATTTGGGCCACACTTCTCTTGAGTTGCTGAAAGATATTCCAGCTCTCTCTTTCCAGTTCCTCCAGATGTTGTTCTTTTTCCTTATAGAGAACTGGGTGAAGCTCTGCATATTCAGTCCTGGTCATTTTTCTCATTAGAAGCACATATTTCTGTAACGAGAGAGAAATGGGTTACTCATATCACATTCCAGGCCACCTTTATCTTGCACACACACCTCACCTGTTTCTCTTTGGCTCTTGCCCTCCACTCACTAGCAGGTTAAATTCATGTTGTCCAGTTGTCACAATCCACAATTCATCTCTTTTTTTTCCCTTCCTACCTTCCTTCCTTCCTTTTCCTTTTTTCCCTCTTTGCTAATCATGGCCAGTTTATTAACCCACAGCCTCAATAAATCACTTTTAAATCCACTATGTGCTCCTTGGTCCCAGGCACTCAGTAAGCGTTCCTTCCAATATAGTAACCTTAGTTGTGCTTTCTTTAAAGATGGAGGCTACTTGGAGCACATTGATTTTCATTGTTATGTGACCTTTTTGACAGGAGTCACCTTTATTGTCCTCTGATACTGGTAAATATATGGGCATTATTTTTATTTTTCTCTACTATCTGTAAAGGTGTTTTTATTTCTGCTTCTATTATATCAATTACCATTAAAGATTCTATCATATCAAATATTATTCAAGGCTTTTATTTCATTTTACTTTAAAGATATGTCAGTATTATTTACGCTGTCCCAGTTTTTTTTTTCCCTGCTACTTAAGAAACAATTGGTGTAATAATATATTTTAAAAATTTAGAATGTTTTTCTCTTTAATACAAAAGATAAGTGCCTGATCACCCAATGTAGGCCTAGATGTAGCATTGTTTTAAGATTCAAACCACCACCCCCCAAAAGTATTTCTTTAGATTTTTCTTAGTGGAGTTTACATTTGGTATTAAACATTCATGGAAAAAATGATACAAATCATATTCACATCATACTAAATAGCCTCTCATAGCCTTGAGGCAGATCACATATTTTTCATGTAAACATCAAGAATAAAAGCATAGCATCCACTAATTTGAGAATTGAATTACATCAATATTCGCTTTTGAATAAATTTAAATACTTTCAATACAAAGCATCCATGAATGTATTAATAATTACACCTTTTAACTAAATTTCTAGTTAATTATTTAGTGTAAAATTCTGAGAAAAAGATTTCAAAATTTTATTGGCTATGCAATCTTTTTCCAATTACTTATTCCTTGGTATTTGATTAAGCAATGATAATTGGATAAACATTTTACCATACTGATCCCAGTTGTAGATTTTGGCATGTAAAGGTACTATAGGTTGGAGGAAGAATAAAGTTTTAATGAAAGATTCATAAAACTGATGGCATTCAAAGATATGCTCTTTGATTTTCTATCTCTGGTCATCAGAAACACTTACTGAGGCCCAGTGGGGTGGCTCACACCTGTAATCCCAACACTCTCAGAGGTGGAGGCGGGTGAATTTCCTGAGGTCTCTAGTTCAAGACCTGCCTGAGGCAGAGCAAGTCTCATCTCTAAAAATAGGCAGGCACTGTGGTGTACATGTGTAGTCGCAGGTACTTGGGAGGCTGAGACAAGAGTACCTCTTGAGCCCAAGTCTTTGAAGTTGCTGTGAGCTGTGGTGCTACCAAGGGCAGCAAAGCGAGACTCTGTCTCTTAACAAAAGAGAAGAAGAAGGAGGAGGAGGAGGAGAAGAAGAAGGGAAAAGAATCACTTACCTGAACTCTTAATCCAATCATATACCCAAATTCCTTGGCTTGTCTTGGGCTTTCAAAAGAGTGGTTATTGCTTCCCCTATTGGATAGTGCCACAGAGACCAGGTTTCTATATTTCTCTAACATCACATCCCTATACCAATTCCACTCATTGGGATTCAGATATTCCCGTTCCTCTGGAGTAAATTCTTTAGTGGCATCCCTGAATGCTGATAGTTCCCTAGTCAGCTCTAGGGCCACGGTCTTCAATCTGAATCCCAAAAGATACTATCTTCAGGCACCAGAGGGGTTGCCTTAGGCACACATTTCCTGCCTCTATGTTGCCCCAGCATCCTCCTGATTACTTCTGAGTATGTGCAGGTCCCAGGGCTATAGAGGGTGTGGCAGACACAGACAGACTTTCCACAGTTTTTCCTCTCATTACATACAGAAAGAGTGTTAGCTTTCCTTCCTCAAAGCACTGCCATGTCCTTCATCAGTGCCTAAGACCCTGGAGAGTCACCTTCCCCAGTTACTTTCTTTAATACATTTCCTCTCAAATCTGAAATCTGACATTCAACCATTTGACATTTAAGATTTCTTATTAAAACCTTGTATGAGCTATTGTGATCTGTTTAACTCATTAAATGTCTCCACATTCTGCAACTAGATCATTTAAATTAGAAGCAATATTATATATTACATATAAGATTAGAAGCCATCAGACAAGAACAACATATCTAAAATTTCTGAACCTAACCCTTTAAAAAGATTCTAAATGAGAAAATCTCATGAATGTTATGTCAATCAAGTTGATAAAAATATCTCAAATTGTATGTGAAGCCCACACACTGTACCCCATGATTGAATTAATGTACACAGCTATGATTCAGTAAAAATAAAAAAAACAAACAAAAAATAAAAAATAAATAAAAAGATTTCTATTATCCTAATTTCCATCATACTCCTAAATATGACCTTGGGCCTCATATGGGCCAGCCATTTAAAAAAAGTGAATTCTAATTTCATTGCATCTCCTCCCAATAATCATGTGTTCATTTCTAAGTCCACTGACACTTTTGCTTTTGTTCTGTCCTTCTTTTTCAGCTTCTCAGCATGCTCTATATTCTCCTACGAGGATCATTACATAGCTTCTTTGCAAACTGTTTTAACCATGGCAGGCACACTTCTAAAATTGCTGTTCATGCTTTTCCAATCCAATGAAAAGCCTACAATACCCAATTATGTGCTCTGTATTTTCTAGAATTCATCTCCCACATAAATCTTTGCCTGAGACACCCATGGAATTTGTATCACCTATTTTCCTCTCTTAAAATAGATAGATTTTAAATCAATATTGACAAATTTGGCAAAGCCCAGCGGTTACTGAATTTCCTCAAACTCTGTGTGTATGCCTTCTCCTTTGGGACACTTAATTTTTGTGGTTGTTCATACCTTAGGGTCTAGAAATACTAAGAAAAATATGACCCTCCATTGAAAAACCCAATAGCAGGATGTCCCAAAGGTCACCATACTAAGCAAAATTTATATGTTCATATTATATTTTATATTACTTATATTTATACATATATGTAGCTACACATAGAGAAATGTATTACAAAATTTTGTAAGAAATATTTTGCAAATGAAGCTACATTTGGCTGAAATTTCTCATCTTCCCTATATATGTATGTAGAGAGATCTTGAAGACAACCTACATTTTTCCCATAATCCTATCCATTCATTGAATGTAAGAACTCATGATTTCAGGTCATGCTTTCAAAGGCTAATGTTGTAGCATGTCTGTCCCAAGCTGAATCTGATGGAAACATTTCCTGTACTTACCATCCAATGGTTAATCATTATTTGTTCCTCTCTGAGGTTTCTCTGATTTTCCTGGATCTTGTCCCATAAAGATCTCATCTGCTTTTCAACTTTATCCTGCAAGAAAGATATAAATGTGAGCATTAGAAAAACAAACAGTATAGAATTCTGACCCTGACTGATGGAGAGAGTCAAGGGATGTGCAATCAAAGTACCTTAGAGAGAGAGGCAGGATTATCTTGTACTTTTAACCTGCATAACTTTCTATATTAGAAGATTTCAGACTGTAGCCCACATGTAATGTAACCATTATCAAGGCAAAACAAATAAATATTTGATATATTTGGGGATGTTTCAGATAAGCATCTTGCCTCATAATATCCACCTACAACTGCTTCTCTAATGCCCATTCCAATGTATTTAAAGCTAATATGTTTGTCAAGTTTTGGTAAATGTGTTTCCAATATAAAATTTTCTTTGTGTACTTTTCGTAGGCAATGATCTCTGAACATGACAGCTTTCTGTTGATGTTTGTATAATCCTCTCAACTAAAACAATAATCAATTCACTTGATCATCCTTTTATTGGAATGCTAACCTCATGGAGGCAGCTATATATATGTGTAATATATATCCAGTACATGTCAGGCACTGGTAAAGAATGGAAACCTCTTCCTCATGATCTTCACCTTCCTTTTACCGTCTTTAATTCTACCACCCTCCAGCTCTCAACATGATCTCAAAAACATTCCTTACCCGCTGGTCTGCAGCTGCCCCTTCAATGGGACAGTGTCTGTGAGCCCCGTGCTCCTGGGAGTTAGAGCAGAATGAACACAGCAGGCTCCTGTCCACTTCACAGAACATCTTCTTCTTCTCCTTGTGCATTCCACACATTTGTTCCTCACAGCTCAGGAACTGCCAGAGACTGGCTTTTCTGGCAACGGACACCAGATTCTTCAGAACAATATTGGTTTTGAACTTTCTCTGCTGTGATGGTTCTCTGCACTCTGGGCAATGGGCAAGATTTGGGGCTCCTTCCCAGGAGAGATAGAGGCAGGGTCTGCAAAAGCTGTGTCCACAGACTATGGTCACTGGGTCTATAAGGTAGTTCAGGCAGATGGCACAGGTGATTTCCCTCTGGAAGGCTTGCAGTATATCTAGGTCCATGTTACTAAAGAAAGAATATTAGAAATTATTTTTCTGCCTTAGAGAAGCAAAAGTCTAAGCAAAAATTTACTCACATGTTGACTGAATAATAAACTCCTATCTAGAGCAGAATAGACTTTCCTTTGTATGACACAAATGGAAACCTAAGGTGTCAAGCTTTGTAGATAACTGCTTGGGTACTTGTCTAACATGTATCTACATTACCAAACCTTTTTCTCCTCTAGAAATGTACCAGTATTGGGCTGGACTCCTGTAACTTAGTGATTAGGGCACCGGCCATATGCACCAGGGCTGGTGAATCGAATCTGGCCCGGGTCTGCTAAAATTGAATCTGGCCCATGCCTGGTAAATGAAAAAAGAAAGAAAGAAAGAAAGAAAATAGCCAGGCATTCTGGCAGTCACCTGCAGTCCCAACAACTCAGGAGGCTGAGGCAAGAGAATCGCTTCAGCCCAAAAGTTGGAGGTTGCTGTAAGCTATGATGCCCATAGTTTTATCACCTATTTTCTTCTCTGACATCAGGTTGATTTTAAATCAATATCAAGAAATTTGGCAAAGCCCGGTGGTTACTGAATTCCCACGGTGAGACTCTGTCTCAATAAAAAAAAAAGAAAAAAGAAAAGAAGAGAAATGTGCCTGTTTTGTGGTTTATTACTTTCCTTCAAGTTATTTGAACTGCAGGAGCTTGACCCAATCTGTAGCTCCAGGAGTCTGGTCTGGAGGGATCTGAAAATCAGTCATAATTCTCATTGCCAGTCATTGATTTGACGATGGGAATAGGGGCTGAGATTTGAACTCTTTAATGGTTAGAATCCTCCTCCCTTGACACATCTCCAACATCACTCTAAAAGTAAGTGGTATGGTTTCAGATCTAAATGAAAATCAGCTAACCGAGCGCCTATTATTCTCTAAACAACAATTTAATTCAATCAACAATTATTTTCCGGTACATTTCCTCTTCCAAGAACTACCTATCAATCAACTCAAAGATATGCTGCTGACTACGACATCCTTATCAATAGATAATGTTTCACAAAAAGAAAAAATATATATAAAATGCAGTAATGTAGAGAATGCCACTTGTGTGTCTCAATCATGATGTACAAAATGCCTTTCCTGAAAACCAATTGATAAAAATGAAAAAGAAAAATGTATATATAACACATCTATAAAACAAATTTTCTCCATTGATGTCTTTCGTTGTCTCTAACAGATTCCCTCCCCAAATCAACTTTTGAATATAGGGGACAAAACTTAACTTTGTAAAACTGGATCATATTTCAACCAGTTTCTTTTTATGTAAATACCCTAAGCTGTTGAATCTGTTCTATCTTTATTATCTATACCTCGCATAGAAACAGAATATGGAGAGCCTGCTTGATGGAGAAAAACCAAAGTGATAATGGTGAGAAACTAAGAATAACAAGACAAACATAAATATACGATTGGGAGGACTGGTGCAGCCATGCTCATCACCAGCCTCAAGCAAAGAAATCAGCTTGGGTACGTGCTAAGACAATGCTTACAAACAAGTTAATAAAAAAAATTGTCTGTTTCATCACAAGATTTCTGTAGAGTGAGGTGAAAGGTAAGAGCTTCCTGGGAGAGGATGAAAAACAAGTTGAAGAAACACATGTTGTTCTTGAAGGAAGAGGTCAGCTGGGGGTCATCCTTAGAACATTTCCAAGTCCTGGGGGACCCCACCACCTCATGACTGTTCTTTGCCATAGACCAGAAAATACAAAATATGTATTATCTGATATTAGTAATATCTTCCAGGTCTTTGAAAAATACCAGAGATACTTCCACATGGTGAAAAAATAATAAATATCATATAATAAAATTAATTGTACAAAAACATGGGAATTCTCATTTCTATAGCAGATACATACAGATAGCATTCTCATAACTGAGGCTTCTTCATGATCACTAATATAATCTTTTTCAATGCCTAAATATTTGCCCATTGCTTAGTATTTAGGTTTATAAACGGAAGCTCCTAAAGTGACAATATTGCTCTTTTTCTCTCCTCTCATCTCTCTCCTCTCTCTTTTCTCTCTCCTCTCTCCCCACCTTCTCTCCTCCTTAGTGCTGCTCTGCAGTATCTCCCGCCAATAAAGAGCTTTCGTAAAAAAAAAAAAAAGTATAATAAAGTGATAATATGGCCACTGTCAAGAGCAATATTTTCCTACTAAAGTTACCAGTTATTTGCATATCTCTTCTATGTGTACGTGAAGCACCACTTATAAAGGAGTATGTAATGTATGTACGTATGTATGACATAGTTATAGAATAAAATGTTCCTGGTCAGACTCCACACACATAGCTCAGAGTTTAGGGCACTGGCCACATGCCCCTGGGCTGATGAGTTAAAACATGGCCTGAGCCTGCTAAAACAAAACTGACAACGGGAGCAGAAAAAAACAAAACAAAACAAACCAAAAATAGGCAGGTGCCTGTAGTTCCAGCTACTTGGGAGCCTGAAGAAAGAGAATTGCTTAAGCCTGAGATTTTGAGGTTGCTGTGAGCAGCAACACCACAGGACTCTACCAAGGGTAACATAGTGAGTGTGTCTCAAAAACTAAAAAATAAAAAAGAAAGAAAGAAAAAAAATATTCCTAGCCAATTTGTAGCACCTACAAAAAGTACAAAATTATAAGTTATCTGGAAACCTATTTTTGAATATTACCATGTGAACAATGAAGACATACATAAAATAATAGAGAAAAATCATCACAGGAATTAAAAATTAGTAAGATGACTTTACAAAATAGTTTATCTTTCAATTAGAGTATAGGAATGGAGTCATTTTTACTAACTGACCAAAAGCACTCCATAAAAACAATTTCAATTTACTGATCTGCAAATTAAAATTACACTATTTATTTCAGGGATAGAAAGTAGTAGAGACTCCTGTAGATTGGGTACTCACCTAATGACTTTATTGGTGATCTCACCAGTGCTTTCTGGAGTAGTATGAAGTCAGGTTAGGATCAGGACCTCACAGGGTAGGGGTAGTAGCTTTCAGAAGTGTCCAAGGCCAAGTAAGCTCCCAACTTAACTCTGCCTATTATGGGAGAGAGATGAATGAGCTTGGCTCCTTGAGAGTCTCTAATTTATAGGACCTCTGAAGACCACACCCAAAACGTCCAAGTGATTGGATTTCCGGCCTCAGAAGAAGGATGGGTGTTAGTATGGGCAACTAGGTTTCCCGGAGACAAAAGGAAAGATTGATTTATCACCTTGGATATCTCCATAAACAAATTTCTACAAACATCATCTCATCAAGAATCACAGATTTTGCAACAAATAAACTCCCTAGTGGTGATTTAGTATCGAAAAAACTATTTCTGGATTGGTAGCTTTAATTAACTGATTTAAAAAAGAGTAAAAAAATAATTTCAGGAGTTAGTGATTTTGTCAAATGTCTAAGAAACTTTGGGATGATGTGCCTGAGGGTGACTTTACATGTATTTTGTAAGTGTAGGAAGTCTTTTATTTTTTATATTGTTTTATTTTTGTATTGTAATGTAAAAATGTAATGTAAGAATAATTTTGGTCCTTACTTCAGAACACAGATTTCTCCTGCTCCTGAAATTCCAGATAATGTTGCCTAAGGTTTTCTCTCCAGACCAAGATACAGAATTATTTGCCAGGTATGCCCCTATCTCCTCTCAGAGTGATTGGGAAGGAACAGCTGGGAAGCCAGAAGCAGGGTGCCCCTGTGTCAGAGCAGGAGAAGAGAAGTTACGTGGAGGTTAATGAGAATGTATTTCTACCCCAGAATATGATTAGAATGGGAGCCTTTTCCCTAACTGATTTAGTTCTCTGCTCATGGGGTGGGGAGAGATGACACATTGGAGCCTTAACAAAAACCCTTCTCCCAACAATTACCTCCAAATATCTTCTATGTAGTCTGAGAGAGCCAAACTGGATTCTGAAGAAGCATCTCAGATCTGTGCACAAGAGTTTTTAGGCAACTTCCTTGGCTTCACAGAGAAAATTGGGACAATAGGATGATACAGGAAGGCTCTGAGGACCTAGAGGAATAAACAGCAAGGAAGGAAAATGAAGTTGAGGAAGGCCCTATCTTCTAGGATGCCCCATTTTGAGCATGGGCAACAATGGAGGATTTCACCTTGAGGTCTTTCCTAGTCTCCTCTGAGATCTGGGTTTTCTTCTGTTTTTTTTTTTTTTAATAATTTTATTAAATCATAATTGTGTACATTGGTGCAATCATAGGGCATAATGCGCTTCATATACAATCAGAAATATTTTGATCATACTGTTACAGATAGCCTTCATGGCATTTTCTTGATCACTATATAAAGACATTGATACTCTACATTTAATAAGTTTCACCAGTACCCTGCTAAGATGCACCGTAGGTGTGTTCCCCGTTGGAATTTTTTTTTAATGAATTTGGGATTCATGTGGTAGGTTCATATACACTTAGTATTATTATGTCTTCTTGTTGACACTCTGCCCTGGGATAGCTGGAATCAAGAATCAGCCATGGGACTTCACAACTTCATGGGGATCCTACTGCACTTTTGTTTCATGTGGGAGATTCTTTTGCTTTGGACTCTCCAGAACCACAAGGTGAGAGTTTTGGCAATTCAGGCCTGGGGAGGTAGAATGTGGGAGGGAATAGTTATTGTCACAATGTAGAATGTGCCATTAGCCTGGGAAATTAGTGGAAAAGGGGAGTTCCAAGAATCAGGGAATGGAAGGAGTGGTGAGATGCTTGTCCTTCTTTTCTGTTTTCTCTTCATACCTTTTCTCCCCTCCGTTCTGCTCCCCCCATTCCCCTCCTCTGCCCTCTCCCTCCTCTCCTCTCCTCCTCTCTTCTTTTCTCTTCACTTTTGTGGGAAGAAAGAAGGATGCAGAATTAGAGACAAGGGTGAGCACTGTGCATAGAGTGGACCCAGGAGTATTCATAAGACAAGGGATCCATGCTGTGGGACAGGGAATGAAACCTCCTTATGATCAGCTCATTCTTCTCCACTTCCTCGTCTGCCACTCCTAAGCCCACATCTGTGTGGGGCCCCTCAATCCAGCGTAAAGTACACCATTCTGAGGTTCCTTATCAAGACCATGAAAATGAAAGGAGCATGGAGGTGCCCAGACAGGGTAAAGTCATCTAGAATATCCCAGATGGAAAATTATCAGGTGGGTGGACTGAAGCCCCTCAATTCGTCATGGGGAGTTAGATTAAGGAAAGTGGTTTGTCCACCCTCCAGAGAAGAAACTAGTTTCCCCCTACCTCTTTCTAAGTGCATCATTGGCCTTGTTTACAACTCACTACTGTATGTTCCCAATCACCCAGCAGTGGCCTTTTACCCAGTCTTTCTGGAGCCTTGAATTCTTTTAATCCTTTTTGGGCCTTTGCATTTTGCATGGATGCTTTGTCTTAGAGGTTGATACAAGTTTTCTGAGGAGTCAGAGGGCTGATGTACTGCCTCAATCTGCCGCTTGGTGTGTGAGTCAATGTATGCCTTTCCAGGCCCCAACAGGCATC
Organism: Arctocebus calabarensis; assembly: GCA_963573935.1. NCBI lineage: Eukaryota > Metazoa > Chordata > Mammalia > Primates > Lorisidae > Arctocebus > Arctocebus calabarensis. The sequence continues at coordinate 30,757 of CAUYON010001580.1, forward strand.
CTGCCTGTTTATCCTCCCACCTTTCTACTTCCATTTTAGAATGGCACATGAGGGTGCTATGGTATGAATATCTGCATCCCCACATTCTTATATTGAACTACTAACCTGTAAGATGATGGTAATAGAAGGTTGGATCATTGGGGAATGATTCTCTTATCAGGGCAGAGCCTCTAAATTGGTCAGTGTTGACCATCACACTCAGAGACAGACATCTTCAGGACCAAGAGGCCCTTGGCAGGGAGAGATGTGCTGTTATAACTTCTTGTTCCAGTTTTTAGGAAAAAAGGGAGGAGGTGACGGGAAGGGCCCAGGGTCTGATAACCTTCATTGAAGGCCCACAGAGAACTGTTTCCAGCATGTGGGGACACCGGGAGGAAGAAACATCTATTTGTCAGAAAAGGGGCCTCTCCAGGGGGGCTGGAAAGCTGATCCCTCTTGGTCCCCTCAGTCTCCAGAACTGGGAAAGAAGGAATTTCTATTCCTCATAAGCCACCCAGGTCAAAATGTTTTGTTACAGCCACCTGAATGAGCTGAGACAGGGGCTACAGGAAACTCACAGGAGGTCATACACACACACTGTTGTTTCTTTTATTATTTTATTTCAGGGCAGAGGAAATGTTTCTTTATAAGTAATAATACTTTGTCTTTATGTAAGATACAGTGTAAATATGGGTGGGGGTACAGCATACATATAATAACTAGGGAAATAATATTTTTAATTATTTCCATTTCAACCAAATATTTTAGTGTTTTGTTACCAAGCAGAAATATTAATTTTTCTGAAAAGCTCAGTGTTTTCACAGTTCCAGCAGCACTTGGTATCTGAAAAGAGAGAAAACACCCTCTAGGTGTCTCTGTCAAGTCTTGCTGAGGGCTGAGTAAGAAGGTGGCCGAGGTGGACAGACCCAGGACCAGCTGAGCCCCTAATGGAGGATGAACTGAGTGAGTCTCAGGCTGCCTTAAGGGGACATTGACAGTCACATGTGAGAAGGAAACCTCTCTGAACTCATAGTCAGCCTGATGGCCAGGCATAGAGACCATGTCCCCACCCACCTAGGACCTGTTTGTGTCAGCCACTGTCCTCCTGGTCTTCAGCACAGTAAGGGCTTTTCACAACTCCAGATGAGGCACATACTCGGTGTCTACCATCTCAACCAGAAGCAGGCAGCTGCTGGAGGGAGAGGACCTTTGTAGAGAGATGTACCCTCTAATAACTCCATGTCCCAGTCCTTTATGGAGGAGGGGTGAGCTATGGGTGTGCCCTGGGTGGGAGAGCCAACAGGGACCTCAGACCATATCCAAGTTCAGCTCAAACTCTTGCAGATAAGCAGAGATTCAACTAGGGTCAAATGACCTGCTACTGGCAATGCTGAAGTAGGACCCATGTCACAGGCCCTTTTTGTGCTATTTCCAGGAGGATAGAAGGGCTCCAAAAGAACCATTGACAGTCACTGAGGCTTAGCGTCACCCTGACCTGGACAAGCATTACATTTTACAAATAGTACAAGTATTCTCCCAAAGGGGAACATCAAGGAAAGGAAAAAGAGAGATTCCAAATGGAAATGACAAAGAGTGAACAGGGACTACAGTCAAGACTCAACTCCTTTTCCCTAATTCCCTGAAGATGATCCCTACCCAGTTACTACTTAGGGCATTGAAAGGCATATTTTCCATGTCTAGGCAAAGAAAACTCCAAGGAAGAGTTTAGAGTTTGGAGAAATGTAGAGAAGGAGAGAAAATGATGGAAAATCGTGATGGTTCCTTGAGCATCTCTAAACCACAGTGTCCTATCATTACCACCTGGTGGGACTTTCATTATAGTGAAGGCCTTGATCTCTGCCACCTCCCTATTCTTTTCCTTCCTGTCTCTTCTTTTCCCCTCAAAGTCTTTTATGCCAGTTTTGTGAGTGGCATAACCAGGTGTATAGATACAATCATGTCCTAAGTTTTCCTTTTGATTCTATTCTCTCTAGAAAAAGAGACCTAAGAGTTCTCCTTGGGGATCTCACTGAATAAAATTTCCTTGACTATAAGATAAACTTTCAAAATGAAGCGCAGAAAATGTTCATGCCTGTAGCATAAATGTAAGAAATGTAAATTTTGAGATTTGTTATCCATATTTCAAAAAATGCTAAATTTTGTAATGCATAATAAGAAGAGGATTTGTTTTCTGTAAAGATAATTTCACTATCAAGATTATTTCTTATTTGATCTTTTCTTCAAAACATTTTTAGCAAGTGTGCTTCATGTAGAGAGGATATAGTGTCATCCTTCTGTCCAGTGGGTTTTCCTCCATATTTATTCCATGCTTTCCAAATAGGACATTACAGAGGAAATACAATCCCATCCATGGGGATGAGTGTTCAGCCTTTTATGTTCAGGAGTCATACATAACCTGAAATCACAGCAGGCCACTGGTTCTTTTCTTCTTCAGCAGCTATTTGGACTCAACCCATGTTCCTTCTCTGCTCTGACACCACACTCCACAGTCCTCACAGATTGTGACCAAATGTGAGGATTTCTCCCATCATCAAGCAATTAATCATGTCTGCAAGGGACACAGGCTGTGTGTCCTCTGATTCACTTCTGACACACGGGGTCCAACTTGAGGCATGGAGACTTCATGCAGATAATTTGAGGTCTCATTTCCTTATTTGTGATGTCAGATACCATGAAATATATGAATGGAAACCTATTTTTTGCTCATCAAAGTTTGGTTAGTGTTTGTGTATTTACTGTGTAGCCCAGTGCACAGCAGAAAAGAAAAAAAAGCTTGAACAACTCTGAGTGTGCAAAAGGGCTCAGTCTCTAAGTGCCCTTCACATTAGATCCCATTCACAAATCCCAGGCTGCAGAATTTCTGACTGACTGACTTCAAGTTGGGTTTCTACCATCCTCCCTCTCTGGTTAACAGAATTTCCTAGAGCAGAAGTCAGGGAATCACTTTTACAAAGGACATTGCAAAGAATATGGATGAAGAAAGCACTGGGCAGGTACCTAAAGTGTCATACAACATGATCTCTCAAACCCAGCAAGGGGAAAATGCATTTTAGGTGTCTCCATGTTTCAGCTGTACACTACCTCCCTAGAATGTGTACTTTTGGTTTTTTATGGAGGCATCCTTCCTTAGGCATGACAGGTTAAACCTTTGGCCATTGATGATCAACTTAATCTCCACACCAATCCTCTTCCTAGAAGTGGACAGTGGGGCCAAAAGTCCCAGTTCTCTAATCTGGCCTCCATCTCTTCCTTTCCCATCCTTTATCCTGAAACCACCTAGGAGTTCTCAGCCATTAGTCAGTACTACCATAAAAATTTACAATCAATAGGACAAATAGACAACCTACAGGATGGGAGCCTGTAGGTTGTATTTGTATGCTATACCTCTGACAATGGGCTGCTAACCAGAATCTCTAAAGAAACCAAACAGCAAGGAAAATGAAACAATTCCATAAAAAAGAGGGCAAATACTTGAACAGAAGCTTTTCCAAAGGATAAGAATTATTGGCCAATATATATATGTAAACATGTTCAACATTCCGAGGCAAGGAAATGCAAATCAAAGGAACAATGAGATATCATTTAATTTCAGTGAAAAGGGCTTTTATCAAGAAGTTGCAAAGTAACAGAAGCTGGTGTGAATGCAGAGAAAAAACAGCACTTGTACAGGGTTTGAGGGACAGCAAACTAGTAGGACCTGCATGGGAAATTACATAGAACCACTGCAAAGAACCAAAAATACAACTAGCAGTTGATTCAGAAATCCCTCTAATGTATGTTCATAAAGAGGAAAAACAGGTTCTTGGAAGATGGCAGCAGAGATGGTCTCATAGCCCATCTCTCCCTAGTCAACAGGTGAGAGGGAGGGAGCTCTGGATCTTTCCCAGTGTGAATTATTGGAGTGGATGGGCAGCTGGAGAAGCACAGAGAGTTGTTAGATTGTTGTGTAGGAAATATAGTTCATAAGCATGGAAACTGCTGTAAACCATTTCCCCCTGCCTGGCAGAGGGGCAGCCGGCACCTCCCACAGGGAAGACAGCAGGTTGCAACTCACAAAACCTAATTGGAGAAAATTCCACCAAAGCATGGATCTCAGAGTTTGACGACCAGAAAGGGGTGCTGCTAGGATCCACGGAGACCCAGGCCCATGTAAGAGCTGATGGGATGGGAACCCTGCCAGAAACAGACATACTGGAATGCCCAAAATGGCGAGCGCCTTTTCCCTAGATCATTGGTAGGAGGTGATTTGTCAGTACTAGCCTAGGTGGGGAATCCTGGTGAGGTCTGACTGTTCAGGGGACATGAGATTCTGGGGTGCGGAAAAGACACTTTGAGCTCTGGAAGTTGGCAAAGCAGGCCCCCGAGAGCACTTCAGCTGGAGAAAAAGTGGCAGGTGAAAGTGGCAGAAACAGCCCCACGGGAGCTCCCTCCCCTCCAGCCGCAGTGCGGCTGCTGAGAATGCGGCCACCACAAGCACCTCTCCCACAGCTGCAGCGAGCCCCTGTCCCTCAGCCACTGTGAGCTCCCCTCTCACAGCCAATTGCAGTTGCCAGATTGCAAGAGAGTGGAAGGGCACAGTGGAGAGTTTTGGGATGAGTGGACTCGAGCTCCAAAGTTGGAGGTCGGATGGGAATGTCGTTTGGAGCTGAGCACCCAAAATAAAGCGCCTTTTCCAACAGGTGGAGAAACTGCAAAAATGGCGACTGGCCAGACAGTATAGTCTCCATAGCAACAATATAATTGGTGAACCACATATAAGCCTGAGAACCACTCACAGCGCCATCTGGTGTCCACAATGTATATTGTATTATAAATTATTTCCACTTAAGTTGATGTCAACTCCATACATAAAGACCTTTATTTCTCTATATATACAAGAACAATATTTTTGAGGTTGGTATTTTTTTTGAATATCCTTTTCTTGGAGGTGCCATTGATAAATAATTTTTTATTTCACTTTCTTTTCTTAGGCTATTTTTATTATCTTCTATTCTCAATTGTACATTTCTTCTTCCTCTCCTGTTTTAATTTCTTTGTTCTCTCTCCCGTTCCTCTTCTTCCCTTCTTATTGCTTCTAAGAGTGCTTTCATCATATTTGTTAGAGGTTTTTCTTTTTCTCTTCTCTCAAGTATTTTACAAGAATCACTTTTATTGTAGAATTCTTCTTTTTGTTTGTTTGTTTTTGTTCTTAACTTTAGTTCTTTGATTGGTTGTTTGTTTGCTATGCTTTATCTGTATGTTGATGTTTCTTACTGTGGGTGCATCTGTGGGCTTGTGTGTCTGGTAGCCCTTTTATGAGTGTATTAGCCCATTTTCTCTCAATGTGATTGGTGTTGTAAATGTTTTCCTTACCACCTTGATCCTTCAGTCCACCCCCTACCATGGATTGGAAGTCTAGAACTCCAACTCATTCAGAATCCAGATTGTCTGCATTTACAATTGGTCTGGAACTCTTGAATTGTAAAGGTTGCAGTCACCACCCCAGTTCCTAGGTGGAGGGCTGGTCAACCACAACCATAGAAGTTTCCAGTCCAATTCCCTTACCTGCTCATATAGCTAAAAACTGAAAAACAAACATGGGGCAGAACCAGTGGAAAAACTCTGGCAACATGAATAAACAGAATGGTGCAACTCCCCCCCAAATGACAAACCATCCAATCCAGATGATCCCATCAACAAATAGATAGTGGAGATGTCTGAAATAGAATTTAGAATCTGGATTGCAAACAAGATTAATAAAATGGAAACAAAGATGGAGGTAGAGATTATAGGATTAAGTCAGACGATGTCTCAAGAATTCAACCAATTCAAAGACAAAATGACCAAAGATTTCGACACATTGAGATAAGAAGTTGCAACCCTCAAAGATATGCGACATA
>CAUYON010001581.1:0-11490 GCA_963573935.1 Arctocebus calabarensis
TTGTTGAAAAAGGAAACAATGAAAAATTATATTTAAACTAGAAAAATGAAGCAATAAAAAAATAGAAAAGTAAAATCTTTAAGGAAAATGTTGAAATTAAAAATAAAACAACAATAACGAAAACAAACAAACAACAACAAAAACCCCACAAAACAAAACAAAACCAAGAAACAAAGCAGTATATTTATCTTGCTGATATTGTCTGGGCAAGAGGTGATCTTCAGGGGTATGATATGTTAATCGCAATGTTGATACAGCTGAACAAAATGGAGATCGGAGGCCTGTAATGATTTCTCAAACCCTGCAGGGTGGAGAGCTTAAATCCTCCTCAGCCTGTTTAGAAGCCACTTTAAATCGCAAACTTGGGCTAAGCAGAAGCTTTCCCAGGAACGTGCTTGTGGCAGGGATCACTCCTTAAGTGGCTATTCACTTACCCAGTGTGCCGAAACTGGGCTCACCCAATGCCCTGAGGGCTAAGGCTGCAAGGCGTCTCAGTCCCCGCCTTTAGGCTGCTCAGTCACTAGATTACTTGCTCCCACCCGATGGTTGTTCTGCAACCCTGAGGGTGGAGCTTGACAGGGCAGTTCTCCTACGATGGCTCCACACAGCCCACAATCAAACACTGGTAGCTCTTTCTGGCTCGGTGGCTCAGTCTAGAGCCCCAGACAACACTCAAATACCTCTGCACTCCTGCCCCAGTTCTTTAAAGGCAGTTCAACCGAGTGCCAAGTCCAAAAGAAACCCAAACAGCTCACAGGTAAGGCCTTTCCGGTTTGCAATCTCACTGGTGTTGTAGTCACAGTTGCCAGCAGGATGAGACCCAATGAACACATGCAACCACTTGCCAGATCTCCACTGCTTTTGCCTTCCTCAGGGGGTCCAGAAGTCTCACTCTGTCTCCCTGTGTCCCCAAAGGGATTTTCTGGGCAGATCTAGCCAGCCAGAGATGCCTGAAGTCTTCTCTCCCCAGTCTCACCGAGCGCAGTTGCAAGGAAGCTGTTACTCGGCCACCATCTTGGCTCCTCCCCCCTGTTATTTTGTTTTTTATTCGTGAGAAGCCACGTTTGCAAAAGTTCTTAAAAAGAAAGGCTGTAGAAATCTTTTGAGGCTAAATTTCCGTCAAACGTTTGTAAAAAATGTGGAGTTGATAATAGGAGTCAGTACCTTTTCTTTAAAGAGCCGTACGGTGAATAAAGGGCTTCAGGTCTCCTCCGTCCTTTCTCCCTCCCTACCACATCTGCCATCTCAGAGGACCTACACATCACATGACTTAGTCTGCACTTTGCTTTTAAAAATTCATCTGAAATACTAAGAATAAGAAAGGGCTGTAGTCGCAGCTACTGGGGAGGCTGAGGCAAGAGAATCGCTTAAGCCCAGGAGTTTGAGGTTGCTGTGAGCTGTGACGCTACGGCACTCTGGAGGGTGGCAAAGTGAGACTGTATCTCAAGAATAAAAAGGGGTAAATAAATTAAATGTAGAAAAATAAATGAAAATTTTTTAGTATGGTGATAGATTATGAAGATTTGTGTTTGTATACATTTGAAATTTTTCAAAATGTTAGAATTTTAAGAAGTATTTTCTCCATTTGTTTCATAAGCAATTGTGATGATCATTGATAAGAAAAAGTACATAAAGCCCCTATCAAGTACTTGATGAATGTCAGTTTAAAAAAAAATGAACATAAAGGTCAATAGTGATGGCTCATACCTGTAATCCTAGTACCCTGGGAGGCTGAGGTGAGTGGATCACCTGAGTTCAGGAGTTCGAGACTAAGCCTTAGCAAGAGTTGAGACCACGTCGCTACTTAAAAACAAACAAACAAGCAAGCAAACAAACAAACAAATGATAGAAAAAAATAGCCATGCCTCTAGTCCCAGCTACTTGGGAGCCGGAGGCAAGAGGATTATTTGAACCCAGGAGTTTGAGGTTGCTGTGAGTTACAATGATGATGATACCACGGCACTCTACCCAGGGTGACAGAGTGAAACTTGGTCTCAAAAAAAAAAGAACATAGAAAAAAACTTAAGGAATCCATGTTCTAATTTACGAGTTGGCAACCGTGGCCAGCCCAAAGTCCAGCTCCATGCAGCTGGCTGTTTTTGTTGATGGTAACACAGCCTCGTCCACTTGTTTCTGGTTGCTCTCACACCACCACAGAAAGAAAATGTAACAGAAACCTCCTAATCCATGAAGCAAAAAATGTTGGCTCTCTGCCTTTTCTAAGAAAATCTACTGTCTCCTATTATAAATTCTATAGCTTTACTATTATTTGGGAGGAAATTTAACTGCAAAAGATTTTCACAGCCTTTCCTTTTAAAATTTAAGACAAAGATTTTCTTAAGTTTTGCTTCTCAAAAATAAAAACAAAACCCCACATGAAGTAGGGTCTGGTAGCCTCTTAGTGTTTTCCCTAATGTGAATAAATCATTTCATAGCTTCAAGGTAGTTACTTTTCTGTTAATGCAAAAGCCTATAATGAAAGTAAACAAGCCAAGAAAAAAGGTAGTAAAACAATTATAATTTCATATTTTTATTGTTATTATTTTACTTCAAGTTCCCTGGGTTTTAATAAAATAGCTTGAGGGAAACGATATATTACATGTTTCAACATATTGCAACCAAGGGATGTGTTTTATTTGGGGAGAGGAGGAGGGAAAACACACACACACACACACACACACAGACATACTCTCTCTCTCTCACACACACACACACACACACACACACACACACATGCACGGCTGGCATCGCCTCTGCATCAGTCCAGTAGAGAACATTATATATAAAGAGATTAATTGTGAGTAATTAGCTTATGTGATTATGAAGACTGAGAAGTCCCATGACCTGTTGTCTGCAGGAGACTTAGCAAACCAGGGGGGTAAATCCTGGGCCCATAGCAGGAGAAGATCAAAGTCTGAGTTCACGCAGTCAGGCAGAAAGAGTAACTCTCCACCTTTTATCCTATTCAAGCCCTCAACAGATTGGATGATGGTCACCACATTGAAGAGGGCAGTTTGCTTTATTGAGCCTACTGACTCAAATGTAAACCTCACCTAGAAACACCTAGACACCCAGAAATAATGCTGAATGTCTCCACTCTACCTCCCAGTGCTGTTACCTAGTCAAGTTGACACATACACCATGAACCATCAGAGATGCCTACGTACCTCCGTATGCACATCTAAAAAATAGAGACTCTTTCTTAATTATCATACCATTATTTTAGCACTTTGGAAAATTAAAGATAATTTTTGGTAACATGTAACACCTAGGCCATGTTCAGATTACCACAATTGCCTAAAAAACATTTTGTTTTTGTTTTTATATCTGTTTTGTTTGAACCAGGATCTACAGGAGCCCACATGTTACGAGGCTCTTGTCTCATAAATCTCTTAATAATAATCCCTTCCTCACCTCCCCTTTTCTTTTCTTTATATTTTGTTTTTGTTTATTCATTTTTTTCCAGTCTATTAACTTGTTGAAGAAATGAGCCAGTTCTACAAAATATTTCATGTTCTGGGTTTATTTGTTTTCTTTCTTGGGTCATTTAGTTTGTTCCTATATGTCCCATTTTTCCTGTAAATTACTCCGAAGGTGTAGATTTGGGTTCAACTTTCTTGGCAAGAATCTTTCATAAGTGGCACCTTGTTTTTCATGTTGTGCCACATCAGGAAACATACTGGGTGGTAGTAGTCTGAACCTTCCTTTGTAAAGTTCCTCATCAGCTTTTCATCTAATGGTTTATCCATTGAATGATCTTTCCTAAATCATTTATTTTCATTCATAAATTTATTAGCTAGACTTCTTCTGTAAAGAACATTCTCTAATCATCTTAGGTGTTTGGTTTCCCCAGAAATATAATTAATAAGGGAGGCAGTAGTTTTGAATCCCATTTTATAGATTGGGATCAAGTCTCAAAAAGGTTAAATGAATTGTCTAACACACCCTGTATCCTCTATAGCTCACAATTAAATCCAAATTTTTGATACCAGTTTTCTTTATCTCAGATGCACTGCCAATGGGAGTTAGTTGACATCCTAACACATTGTTCTTGATTGTTACATAGTTTTATAAGTTAAAGGGCGAGTAATAGGATGGTTTAGGAAAAGCCCCTTTCCTCTCTGTTTTGTTTTTGGGCTAAGTTCAGGAAAGAATAGCTAGTTTTATCTGATAAACTGCAGAGATGGTTTTTCAGAGCAATTAAGGCCTTAGAAGTCAAATTGCTTGGATTAAATTCCCTGTCTACCACTTAGCCACATATGACCTGACTGATGGCAGGTTACTTAACCTTTCCATGCTCTAGTTTCCTCATTTGTAAAGTGAGAGTCTTCACAGTGTTTATCTTGAAGGGTTGTTGTGAGGGTTAAATGAAGTTAATGTAAAACAGGTGCTTAGAACAGTGTCTTGCACATAGCTAAGTACTCAATGTCATTTACTCAGAAATAAAATTCCACTGGTTATTCACACCAGACAGAAATATTACAGTATTAGTAATCATGAACTTGTACATAGTGGTTGAAAAGTGGTATGAAATCTGAATATTTGTGTTTTAGATTTTTTTTAGATTTTTTTATGTTTGACTTTCTTGATGATTCAACTTTGAATTTTTTGACTTTATGATGCTGTCAAACCATTCTGTTTTTTACTTTCAGCACAGTATTCAATGACTTAATAAGATATACAACACTGTAAGGTAGGTTTTGTCTGAGAAGCTTTTGCCCGATGATAGGCTAATGTAAGTGATCTGACCATGTTTAAGGTAGCCTAGGCGTATTAAATGTATTTCATCTTACAATGGGTTTAATCAGAACCTAGCCCCATTATAAGTTGAGGAGGATCTGTACTTCTTTTTGGAGTCTTCAAGGTTTTCCTTAATTACAGTAGGAAAAGTTGTCAAATGTCATATCTTCAACAGGATATGAAGTATTTTATTGGGAAGTACGTGAGAAAGCAAAATGCCCTCTTTTTCTCCAGTTTTCAGATAACTTACTTGCTAAAATGATAGCTACACTTCATGTAAATTGTGTTTATAGTAACATCATCATAGCTAGGGAGATTTTTTTATATACATATTTTAAAAGATCCTTTTATCAGGGCATTTTTCATTTATAAAGCAAGGGAAATCATGTTTTTCCGGATATACTGCTGTGAAGTCCTTCCTATAACTATCGTTTTGCATTAGTTTCTCATGTCTGATGTCTTAAGATATGATCAAAAGTATTTGTATGCGTTTTGTTTGATCATAGATTATTTCTGTTTGTTAATAGGCATTTCTTCTCTGATTTTTAGATAATATTATGAAAGCCTTTTCACTATATATTTCCTGAGTTGTCAAAAAGTAGTTCACTCTTGGAATATCTTTTAAGCTATATTCAAAAGCTTAGCTGTGTTATAAATATATGGGCTCTATCATTTAAAATTTTTCTAATATTTGAAAGTGTGAATCAGAGTGAATCAGAGTGAACATGCTTCTTTCAATGTTCTAGACATGCAGGTGGGCAGGTATATGAGTCTGTAACCAGTAATGTGACTCGTGATGATGGACCCAAACTCAGTGGTAACAACTGAGGGATTCTAACCCTTATTTTATTCGTCTTTCCCCTAATTCTTTAAGTGAGGTTGCATCACCTAACCTGAGGTGAGAAAGAGGCACCATGTGCAGAGCTGTAGGTTTGCAGGCCTCTGTATAAGTATTTTGTGGAAAACCCAAAAAAAACCTATTTATTCTTTATTCTTGAACCAACTTTTCAATATTATTTGTTCACTACATGCCCTAGCATTTTTATGTTTGAGAATGAAACACCATTGTAGGAAGTTCAGATAGGACAGAATAAAATCAGGAGCAGTAATCATAGCTTTTAAATTTTACCTGGTACGAATATCAAATAAAGGAAAATACATAGAAAATTCTATTTTTACAAAGATATTAAGGGAATGATAAAAGTGGTGACTAACTGATTAAATGTAAGTATCAGAGAGCTTTTAAAGTCTCATGGCGGTGCCTGTACAGGCATCTTGCTCCTAATTCCTGTCCTTTTCCCTACATTGGCGAAGCCTGACTGTTGGGAAGAGCCCTGCATTTACAGGCTGAAGGCCCCTGCTAGGTCCTCGTATTGCCGTGTGAATCAGAGAGAATGCACTCAGGTCACTTTTCTAGGTGTATAGGTTGGCTCTATAGCTTGGGAGCTCTGAAAAGCTATTTACCTTCTTTGGGTCTCCATTTTCTCCTCAATAAAAGAAAGGGAAAAAATACTGCTTTCTTGTTAGAATCAAGAATTATCTATGTTTTCTGGAAGTGGAAATCTAGCACAGACCGCCCTTGTACTAAAGTTAGGATGAGCTGTGTTGATTCTGACAGAGTACAGTGATGATGGTTTGGGTCTGTTAACTTTGACCTTGTTCATTGTATGACCAAGACCGTCACCAGCGTCTGTCTGGTGCCCTCCCTGGTGTGTGGGAAGACTCACCTCTGTTTGGTGTGGATTCTTGTGAGGAACAGGGAAAATGTAATGTCTGCCAGGTGCCCAGCACGCTGTTCAGCACATACAGGTGCTCTGGGCGTAGTAGCTATTGTTATTTTCTTTTAAAAAATTATGAGTAGTTAACAAATACTCATTTTGTGCATATTAATGTAAAAAAGTAAATGAGCCTCTTTTGGTAGGAGGAAGTTATACATATTAGCAATATGTGGCATTTGTGGAGAATGTCATTTTCTAATAATTTTTAAGATGAGATTAGTTAAAAAAAATCAGTGTTGCAAAATTAAGTAAACAGTATCAATTTTTCTTGAAACCAAAACATTGATAGGAACAATAAGCACGGACGGTCTAATCCTAAACTTCATTTATAGTTAGGATGTCTCCTTTCCCCCTGAGTGCCACCATCTTCTACTATGTCTGTTACTCAGACTTTTTCGAAATAGAATCGGAACATAAAATTGTAGAAGTATAATTGAGTGAGAAAAACATACTAGTTTATATTTTGCCTGTGAATTAGAAGGTGAATTCATCAACCTCCAGTTTTTATTTCAGTTCTCCTTGCTTTGGCTAACTTTATTAGTTATTCTTGCCCATTGTTTTCCTTGGACGTGGAAATGAATTGTGCACAAGAAACCATCGTTTTAGTTCGTTAACTCATCATGGCAGCTGCTGAGCCACGGCAATGTCTTTAAGCAAGGTAATAGAAACACTTGTCTAAGAAAATGTTAGGATTTGAAGTTAACTGATGTGAAAGAGCTGTGGATAAGCCTTTTACAAATTGTGCTGTTTTATATATAGGCTTATGTTTGGTTTTATGTCTCGTCAGTATCATAGAACAGCAAATGGTTTTTATTTCTTTTGTGATTACCTCATTAGCAAATATCTTTATTTTCCATTTGGAGTTCATGAACTTGATCATATTTTCTCACTCTCTGTCAATAATCTCAGCTGTCACAGCTCTCCTTATTCTCCTGGATTTCTCTTAGAAAAACAATACTGGGTAGTAACATAAAGATAATTTTTCTGATTGTAAATGTGTAAAATACTTGGGAAAACGTAGCATTGAAAGAATAGATTCTTTTCGGGGATTCTAATGAAAAAGCATTAAGTGTCTTCCTAGGATGTCCTACTTGAACTCTAATGGTTCCTTTGTCAGCTTTGTTTCTGTAAAACTGCAGTTCTTCTGGGAGAAAAATAATCTATGCCATGTAATGTATTTTCAAGAATTAAGTTAATTATATGGTTAGAATTAAAGCATTGAAATTTTTTTTGAAACAAGAAAATATCTTGTCCTATGTGATAATTAAGAGCTAAATGTGCCACCATGACTGTGTTTCATATTCTGTAATTCACAGTACCTGCTTATTACACTCTCAGAATGTCAAATCTTATGACAGTTTTTGCAGAATATTGTGAAAGGTTGTAGGTGTTCCTGTTAGCAAAATTGGATTAACTTTTTATTTACATAAAATTGGTTCAATCTTAAAAAAAAAAAAAGATAACTTTTGGTATAGTTATTCACAGGGTAAACCGAGTTTGTTTCAGGCAGAATAGTATAATCTATAAAAAAATAAGGGACTATGATGTCTACTTTTCTTTTTCATTCTTTTTTTTAAAAGACAGAGTCTCATTCTGTTACCCCAGGCTAGAGTGCTATAGCCTCAATGTAGCTCACAGCAACCTCAAACTTCTGGATTCACCAGTGATTCTCCTGCCTTTGCCTCCCAAGTAGCTGGGACTACAAGCACCCACTGTAACACCCAGCTAATTTTTCTATTTTTTAGTAGAGATGGGGTCTCGCTGTTGCTCAGCTTGGTCTTGAACTCTCGAGCTCAAGCAATCCTCCCACTTCAGCCTCCAAGAGTACTAGGATTATAGGCATGAGCCACTGAGCCTGGCCAGATGTCTACTTTTCTTTTTCTTTCTTTTTTTTTTTTAAACAAGTGAACAGTTTATTAAGAATTAAACAAAGGTATGATGTGATACAGTACAAGCAAGACACTCAAGATAGATATAATAGTACTACTTACACAAAAACTTAAATTTCACCTCAAAAAAAATCACAAGAAAAAAGAGAAAGCAATTTCACTGTTATAAGATATTTCATGCAAAGTATTAACTCTGCCCCCCCCAAAGCCTAACCTCCCAACAAACAAAAAACTATCTGGGAATACAGCTATGCTAACATATTAACCACAGTATAATCATACATAGGAAAACAGTAATTAAGCAATGAATTGAATTAAATAACAAAGTTAAAACTATCATAAACTCATAGACCACAATGATTTTACAAAACAAGCAATTCCAGAAATCTTATAAACAATCAAAAAAGAAATATTTCAATATTATTCTACTTGATTTGGATACACCTGATACTGAAATTAGAGAAAATATATTGTTAGAAAGAGAAATTGCAAACATATTTCACTTATAGAGGATGCAATATCCTAAACAACATATTGACAAGTTGAATTACAAAATTAATATTTAAGTAATATACTATAGTCAAAATTGAATCCAATTTATGTGAAAGTTAGACACTATTTTCTTTCTTTTTTTTGGTTTTTCTTTCCCTCACCCCCTCCCTCCTTCTCTGTCTGCTCTCTCCTTCCCCCATGCCCCACTGTGTCATTCATTGTCATTAATTGTCCTCAAATCAAAGTTGAATACATAGGGTTTATGCTTCTCCATTCCTGTGATGTTTCATAAGAATAATATGTTCCACCGCCATCCAAGTTACTACAAATGCAGCAAAGTCTCCATTATTTTTGATGGCTGAGTAATATTCCATTGTATACATATACCATAACTTACCAATCCACTTCTAGGTTGAAGAACATTTAGGCTGTTTCCACACTTTAGCAATTGTAAATTGGGCAGCAATAAACAGCCTTGTACAAATGTGTCTTTATAATAAAAGGTTTTTTTTTCCTTCTGGATAGATGCCCAGCAACGGGATTGCAGGATCCAACGGGAGGTCTAGGTTGAGTTCTTTGAGCTTTCTCCATACTTCTTCCAAAAACGTTTTATTAGTTTGCAGTCCCACCAGCAGTGTAAAAGAGTTCTTTTCTCCCGACATCCGCACCAGCATTTGCAATCTTGAGATTTTGTGATATAGGCCATTCTCACAGGAGTTAGATAGTTTCTCAGGGTGGTTTTAATTTGCATTTCTCTAATAATTAAGGATGATTTACATTTTCATGTGATTACTGGCCATTTGTCATCTTTAGAGAAAAATCTATTCATCTCTTTCCCCCATTGATGTATAGAATTGTTGGTTTTTTTCTAGTAGATTAATTGAAGTTCTGTATAGATCCTGGATATTAAACGTTTGGCAGATTCAAAATGTGCAATTATCCTTTCCCATTGGGTAGGTAGTCTATTTGCTTTGGTTGTTGTCTCCTTGGCTGTACAGAAACTTTTCAGTTTAATTAAGTCCCATTTGTTTATTATTGCAGTTGTTGCTATTGCCATGGCAGTCTTCCTCATAAAGTCTTTCCCCAGGCCAATATCTTCCAATGTTTTTCCAATTCTTTCTTTGAAGGTTTTCATCGTCTCATGCCTTAAATTTAAATCCTTTATCCATCTTGAATCAATCTTTGTAAGGGGAGAAAGGTGCACATCCAGTTTCAGTTTTTTACATATGGATATCCAATTCTCCCAGCACCATTTATTGAATAGGGAGTCTTTCCCCCAGGGAACACTCTTGTTTGGTTTGTCGAAGATTAGACAGTTATAAGTTGTTGGTTTCATCTCCAGGTTTTCTATACGATTCCAAGTATCTATGTCCCTATTTTTGTGCCAGTACCATGCTGTCTTGACCACTATAGCCTTATAATACAGCCTAGAATCTGTTATAGTGATACCCCCGGCTTTGTTTTTATTACTAAGAACTGCCTTAGCTATACGGGGTTTTTTCTGGTTCCATACAAAGTGCAGAATCATTTTTTCCCGGTCTTGAAAGTAGGATGTTGGTATTTTAATAGGGATGGCATTGAATCGGTAAATTGCTCTAGGAAGTATAGACATTTTAACAATGTTAATTCTTCCTAGCCATGAGCATGGTATGTTCTTCCATTTATTTAAGTCCTCTACTATCTCCTTTCTTAAGGTTTCATAATTTTCTTTATGTAGGTCTTTTATCTCTTTTGTTAGGTATATTCCTAAGTATTTCATTTTCTTTGAGGCTATGGTGAAGGGAGTTGTGTCAGTGACTAACCTCTCATCTTGAATGTTGTTGACATATACAAAGGCAACTGACTTATGGACATTGATTTTATATCCTGAGACATTGCTGTATTTTTTGATGACTTCCAAGAGTCTAGTAGTTGAATCTTTGCGGTTCTCTAAGTATAAGATCATATCATCAGCAAAAAGTGAGAGTTTGACCTCCTCTGCATCCATCTGGATGCCCTTTATTTTCTTGTCTTGTCTAAGAGTATTGGCTAGAACTTCCAGCACTCTGTTGAATAGCAATGGGGACAGAGGACAGCCTTGTCTGGTTCCAGTTCTAAGAGGAAAAGCTTTTAGTTTTACTCCATTCAGTAAAATAGTAGCTGTGGGTTTGTCATAGATAGCCTCTATCAGTTTAAGGAATGTGCCACCTATGCCTGTGCTCCTCAGAGTTATAATTAGAAAGGGATGCTGGATTTTATCAAATGCTTTTTCTGCATCTATTGAGAGGATCATATAATCCTTGGTTCTGCTTCTGTTGATATGGTGAATAATGTTGATGGACTTTGGAATATTAAACCAACCCTGCATCCTGGGATATAACCTTCTTAATCGTGATGTATAACTTTTCTGATGGTAAGCTGTAATCTGTTAGCCAAGATTTTGTTGATAATTTTTGCATCAATATTCATTAGTGAAATTGGTCTAAAGTTCTCCTTTTTAGTTGGGTCTTTACCTGGTTTTGGTATTAGGGTGATGTTTGCTTCATAGAACGTATTGGGGAGGATTCCTTCCTCCTCAATTTTTTGGAATAATTTCTTTAGTATAGGAATAA
>CAUYON010001584.1:0-11822 GCA_963573935.1 Arctocebus calabarensis
CCTGTAGTCCCAGCTACTTGGGAGGCTGAGGCAAGAGAATCGCTTGAGCCCAAGAACTGGAGGTTGCTGTGAGCTGTGACTCCACAGCACTCCACCGAGGATAGAGTGAGACTCTGTCTCCACCAAAAAAAAAAAAAAAAAAACATTTTGATGCATAATTGTACCAGTTTGCACTCTTACTAGCAAATGTGAAAAATTTCCGGTTTCTTCAAACTCTTGTCAATCCCATGTACCATCAAATGCGTTGTTCCTGGCAGATCGTTGAGGTTAAACAGGAGCCTCATAGTTTCACTTTGCACATTCAATATTATCATTGCAGTTGAACAACTTTTCTTCTTACATTTGCCCTTTTTGAAATGAGATTGCTTTTCCTCTCATTTGTAATGTATCCTTATGGCTTAAGAAATTATACTGTTTTTGTTGATGTAAATTAAAGTGTATTCCTCTCTTGTCATTTGTCTTTTTCCTTTGCCTATGTTTTCCTGTGAATAATGTGTTTTATTATGTAGTTGAATTTACAATTGTTTTCTTTTATGTATTAAAAATCTCCCTGGTATGATATAATTTTATGGTTATATTTTTCATGTTTCTATCTTGATAGATCTGAAATTTATATTGGTATTAGTTATAAGGGAACCTATTTCATTTGTGAGCTCATAATTTTCATTCCTATCTTACCAAGAAATGACATTTCTGCAATTAACACATTGCCACCCTCATCAAAGGCCTATGAACCCAAGAAGCCTTCAACCCTTTAGTTCTTTAAATCCAGTTTGTTTAGCCAATTTGTTTCTTTTCTTTTTTTTTTTTTTTTTGAGACAGGGTCTCACTTTGTCACCCTCTGTCGAGTGCTGTGGCATCACAGCTCACAGCAACCTCCAGCTCTCAGGGTTAGGCAATTCTCTTGTGTCAGCCTCCTGTGTAGCTGGGATCACAGGCACCCACCGCAGTGACTGGCTATTTTTTGTTGCAGTTTTGCTGGGGCAGGATTTGAACCCGCCACCCTTGGTATATGGGGCCAGCATCCTACTCACTGAGGCACAGGGACCACCCCAATTTGTTTCTTTATTCAGCTCCTCGGATTTCTTTTTACTTTTTAAATTTTATTATATATTGAGATATATAATAAAATATATTTATATTTATTTATATATTATTTATATATTTAGTATAATATATTAAATATATAATATATATTTAATATAATATACTATATTATATATTACATATTTAATATACTATACTATGTTATATATAATATAATATATTTATATTTATTTATATATAGTATATATTTATGGAGTATGAGGTGACAAAGTGGAAAGATTAAATTGAGCTAACATATCTTATCACCACATTCCTTTCATCTTCTGAACGATCTCTATTTTGTTATAACGTTATTGACTTTCAACTTGGAACTTCTCTATGGAGATGGTCTACTGACAGTGCTGAAGATCACGTCACTGCTCAGAGAGCAGCAGGCTCCACCTCTTTACAAACTGCATGTGGTTTTCACTCTACCATTGGTGGCTTCTGATGGCATCCAGTACCTGACTACCAGCAGGAGTGATGGTCATGAACCCAAGACCTTGGCCAAGTTCCATTTGACTGAGCCTATGTGGATAACACCTCCTAGATAGTTTATAATACCCTGAGACAAACATGGAAAATTAGACAGAGGGCAATGGGATATAACTCCTGGGGGAACCACTCTAATATAACCCCCAAAGAAAGGCAGTGATAACATGTCCCTTATTATTCAATCATAATCTCTTCAAGGAAGCAATGATCATTTAAACTGTTGGACTGCTGAGACGTACATTTTACCAGATACAATCATCACAACCTTATAACACAATATAAAGGTTTGATGTCATAATTATGAAGTTTATTGAAATGTGATTGTTCCAAGGTCTATAATTTCTTGTTCCTTTGTGTCTTTAGAGAAAAGAGTAAGAAAGGAAGCTCCGATGTTTAGTACTTTAGAGTAAGATACATTGATCGTTTTGTTGGTTAGCAGCATGCCGGAGATCATGGATCTGATTTTGAAGTCTTCTTTGTTCAGCTTCCAATTCTGCTTTGAGCTTTTCAGCCTCCTTCTAAAAAAGAGTGATAAATAGAAATTATTGAGTTCTGTAAAAAGTAAGATTGAACTTTTTTCTGGTTACCTAAGTCATTCATTGGTCCTTACTTATTTTACTCCACAGAAGAAACAGACATTCTGCCCATACTGCTCTTCAGAAAAGAGCTGCAATTTCAGACATTTCTTGCAGTAGCTCTTGACAAACTAGTACCTAAAGGTGGACTGACAAGCCATGGGGAGGAATCAGCGTTCCTTTATTCCATTAGAGTGTGAATAGGAATTTCACACTGGATGTGCAGAAGTGAAAATGTTGCAGAAACCACTCACTGGGAAGGCCGTTTTGATAACTTGCTAGGCAGTGTGTATTGGCATTTAGTTATCTCTTTGGAACCTCATTTATCTCATCTGAAAAATCAGGGCGCGATAGTTCTGCCTTGCATGTAATGAATGCAAAGTGTTTTGACAGTGCTTGGTAAGTAACAATTACTGCTTATTAAATGAAAATAAAACTAAAGGACTGGATGAAACAAACTGCAAGTTAAAAGTATTCAGAACCAGAGTTGATGAAGGCAAGGACAGGGGCATAGATACAATAATATGAAATTAATTTAACAAGGTATCAACGACCAGAGCAATTAACAAGTTAACAAGAGAGACCAATTCCTGCAGGCTACAAATACCTTAGTTTTTATTTAAGAATTTAGAGTGCTTACTCGGTGCCAAGTACCATTCTAAACACAAATTAATTAACTCATTTAATTATCAAAGTAACCCTATAGAACAGGCATCATCACTGTCTTCATTTCACACAGGAGGAAATGAGGCACAGACAGGATAAACAACTTGCCTAAACCATGATTTATTAAGAGGCGGAGCTGAAATTGACTCCCAGGGGGTGGGGCCTCTGCTGTGACCTTCCCTGGCCCCGCCCCTTGGTCTCTGCTTGGAGCTCTCATCATTTCAGAGAGCGGAGAGATGAAATGATGGAGCAATACCTGCATCTGAACTGCCTTCATCCTCCTTTGCTCTGCCAGCCACTTTTCATGGGCTATCTGCATTTGTCTCACTTGTTCCTGCTGCAGTCTCTCCCTCTCCTCCATCATTCGCTGGTTCTTCCTTTGAATAGCCTCCAACCTTCGTGCTTCAGCCTGTGCAGCCATGGCTTTCGCATGTTCCTCTGAGGAGAAAAAGTAGAAAGACAAACCTCTCCAGGATTAATGTGTCCCTTCCTTCGGCCTCCCACTCTTACTTGCTATTGCTCCAACTTCTTAGAGAGTGTTCCCTGGGCTTGTTTTCCCTCCTAGATAACCATAACGAAGCTGATCAAGCCACACTTGGACACAGCCCGAGGAGCTAAGAAGTTTGTTCTTGCCCCAGTTTAGTGATCCCATCAGAGAAAGGCCAAACTAATTCCAAGTTTATGGAAATTTCTTTTGTCTCTTGCATCCCTTCTGATTTCTTCTCACCTGCCATTTTCTTCTCCTTTTCTGTGAGAGCCTGGTCTGTCTGTAGAATAGCATCGCTCACAGACTCCTTGGATTTTAAATACTCCTGCAGAGCTTTCTCAGCCTAGCAACGCCCAAAACATGCAGTTAGATGTAGGAAATAGTGATTAGGAATGTTACAAACATCTTTACTTCTTTTTCCTTCCAGTATCTTATCCTCATAAGAGGTGCTCAGCCTGCACTTGGTGCAACTTTTAATCAAAGGTCCCCAGTTACAAGGTTTGGCCAATCAGGAGGCCCAAGGCCACTGGATACAAAGGAGTTGTTCACAGGTGGAAAAATACTGTAAGGAGGAAAACTGATGACACTTGGGTGTTTCCAAGACTGATGTATTCTGAGGGAAAAGATGCTTTCTTTCCCCTGAGATGGAGGCATTAAGGACTGGCTAAGCTTGGTCCTCTTGGTGTCATCGTCATTGTCCCGTAGGTTTAGCCTGTCTGGAAATTAAGCCAGTAGGAAAATGAAACAGATTGGAAAGAAAGAAGGAAAGGAGGAATAGCATTATTTAAACACCTGAAATTATCTATATTTGGGACTAAGTTAAAGCTTTTTGCTTTTAGTTTATATAAGCCAGTGGATTACCAATTTCTTTTAAGTTAGTTTCAATTATTGAGATTCTGGCCTGTGTAATCTAAAAGATCTCTTTCTTGCAATGAATGTTGATGGTTGCAATAGAATGGTCATTACGGCAGTGGTTCAACTTAATTCCACAGCTATCATTAGAGTATAAGTTCTGTGCTAGGAAAACCAATGCTAGGCATATCATTTTGCCATGAATGCTTATTCAACAAAGCGAGGCAGAGACATGCACATGAACCTCATTTGTGTGTCTGTATACATCCCTTTCTTTCTGCCTTCACCGGTTTTTTAAAGAGGCCTCCCAATTTCCCACAATTAATAGATAAAAGCAGGGATACCTGTATTCCTTTCCTAGGCTCCTGAAGGTACTTTGCCTTCAGCTCTTCTGTCTTCTGAATGTAGAGAGTATGGCCTCCTGGCTTAGAGTAAATCCCCAGCTTCACTTTTTCTTCTAGAGAACCAAAAATATCTTGAAGTAAAGTCCAGCAGCGATCCCATGATGCCTCTAAGTTCCGTTTACAAATGTCCTTCTGCTTTGCATCTAGTAGGGTCTTCAAAGAGACAACAACCCATGGCAAAGATGTTAGCGATACTTCGGTTTTTCTAGAAATGATTCTCAAAAACAATCTATGTATTTTCTAGAAATGTAAAGGAATACAAGCAAGCCTATATCTTTCTCACTAAATCTGGAAATGTTCTAAGGATGATACTCTGTAGAAAAATGACATGTGGGTTCAAAATCTCCCCAAACCCTCCTCTTCATGTCATTTCTGCTTTAGGCATGATGTTCAGACCTCAGATCACTAGCTTCATGCTAATTTTAAATGTAGCCTACTGTTTTACAGTATTCCTCATTTCAGTGTTTTAATAGGCCTAGACTTTCCAGTAAGAAGCTGGAATATAGCCAGGTGTTGTGGCGGGCGCCTGTAGTCTCAGCTACTCGGGAGGCTGGGGCAAGAGAATAGCCTAAGCCTAGGAGTTGGAGGTTGCTATGAGTTGTATGATGCCATGGCACTCTACCAAGGGCAATAAGGTGAGACTCTAACTCTACAAAAAAAAAAAAAAAAGAAGGTGGAATAAAATAATTGGCTAGAATGAGCTCAGCCTATTTTATTAAACCTGGTAATAATTGCAATGGTTCAATTTAATTCCACAGCTATCATTAGAGTATAAATTCTGTGCTCGGAAAACCAATGCCAGGCACATAGTTTTAGTGGATCCAACCAGTAATTCTGTATGCTTGATTAATAAAATGGGAAAGTTAATTAATACCTTATAAATACATTTCTTTAAAACAATAAAATTAATTCAAATGTAGCTCATGGGTTTAACCTGGTAAAAGTCGGTTGTGTGTATATATGAAAACCTCAGAATTTATAAGGCCCATAGTAGTTACATGTTTGTTTGTTTTCAGAATAATAGTGAAGGTAATATCATGGTCAGATAAGTGATTCTTACTGTTTTCCACTTTAGTAGCAATTGCTTTTCTTAATTAAGTCCTATTTTACCATTCATAGCAATATTGCCTTAACTTCACCTTAATCCTCATGAACCAGAAAAAAAAAGTCATTACCTCTAATTCCTTCTGGAACTTTTGGTCCTCATCCTTGAAAGAGTTTTTCATAAAGATTTCAATAGCTTTCTTCTCACTGGCCTTGTGTAGGTCCAGCAGTTCCTGAAGAGTCTCCATAGGCAGCTGTACCTTCTGGCCCATCTCTTGGTCATAATAAGCCACAGCCTTTTGCACTGCAGCTGAGTTCTCTATCTGGGCCAAGGTCAGAACTGCATTCTCCATGCTGGGAAGATTCCCACTATTGATGGCATTGACATAGATCATCACCAAGTTCTTTAGACCTTCACAGAGAAAAAGAAATGCTTATTTGCATAGAAAGAAGGCATAATTTACATTAATAATTCTGAGATTGTACATTTAACAGTGGGTTGCCTGACATTTTTCAGTTTTCTGGGTAGTAGCCCAGATAAGTTCCTTTGGGAAACTGTATGATCAGGAAGCCAGGTTTTCCGTTCTTTGTGAAAACAGAGGAAATCTCAAGATATATGTGATTATACATATTTCATCCCCCTCCCATGGAAAAATAAGGAGGTGATTATGCAAAAGTCATGCACATTCATTTAGAATGCCATAGGCCTTTGCCTCTTTAATCTTCATCTTTTCCTCTCATCCTCAGTTTTCTGTTCTGTTTGGAATTCCCTTTTCTCTGTCACTTTAGGATGGTTAAGCTAAAAAGAGATTTTCTCCTTTGAAAAAGGACAAAATGAGTAATTCAGATAAGGTTTCCCTTATTTTTTGTTAGAACTTTCCTATTTTACTTCCTTTGTTTGCACACTTTTCTTTGCATTCAACTTCCATCTGTAATGTAGCAATTATTTACAGAGTTCTGAGACACAGAGTTTTAAAGAAAAACTACATTAAGAAATCTCAGATTTCCTTTAGTGTTCTAAAAGACAGAACCAGAATCCATACCTCGCACCACTCACAGAAATTAATTCACAATGGATAACATACTTAAACCTAAGTCATGAAATGGAAACTTAAGAATCCTAGAAGAAAATGTCCGAAAAACCTTTATAGATATCAGCCCAGGCAAAGAATTCATTAAAAGACCCCCAAAGCACTCCCAGCAATGACAAAAATAAATAAATGCGACCTGCTCAAATTTAAAAGCTTCTGCACAGGCAAGAAAACAATCAAAAGAGTAAATAGACAATGCACAGAATGGGAGAAAATATTTCCATGCTCTACATCTGATAAAGAACTGATAACCAGGGCAGCGCCTGTGGCTCAAAGGAGTAGGGCACCGGCCCCACATACCAGAGGTGGCAGGAGTAGGGCACCGGCCCCATATACCAGAGGTGGCAGGTGGCAAACCTGGCCCCAGCCAAAAACTGCAAAAAAAAAAAAAAGAAAGAAAGAAAAAAGAAAAACAGATAACCAGAATCTACAAAGAACTCAAGCAAATCAGCAAGAAACAACCAAGCAACCCCATTAAAATATGGGCAAAGACATGAACAGAAACTTTTCAAATGAAGATATACTAATGACTAACAGATTCATGAAAAAATTTGTTAGAAATTTCAACATTTCTAATCATTCGGGAAATGCAAATCAAAACTACAGTGAGATATCACCTAACTCCAATGAGAATGGCTCCTCTTAAAAAGTTCCAAACAACAGATGCTGGTGTGGACACAGAGAGAAAGGAAATCTTATATACTGTGAGTGGGACTGTAAACTAATACAAGATCGATGGAAAATTGTGTGGAAATACCTCAAAGAATTCACCATTTGATCTAGTGATCCCGCTGCTGGTATATGCCGAAAGGAAAAAAGTCATCTTAAAAAAAGCTCATCTGCATGGGAATGTTTATAATAGCACAATTCACAACTGCAAAGACATGGAAATAACCCAAGTGCCCACTAATACATGAATGAAATGGCAGTCTAGTATCTTTTGTGACAACCTGGATGGAACTGGAAACCACTCTTCTAAGTGAAACATCACAAGAGTAGAGAAATGAACATAAGTACTTAACACCAAATTGGAACTAATCAATCAACAATTAAGTGGAAGTAAATCACAATGAAAATCAGGCTGGGGGGGAAGGTAGAGGAGGTGATGGGTAAATTCACACCTATTGGGCACAGTGCACACTCTCTGGGTGAAGGACACACTTACAACTTTTACTCCATCTGTACAAAAACAAGGTATAAAAACAATAAAACCTGTGCCCCTAATGTTCTGAAATTTAAAATAATTCTTAAAAATAAAATTTACAAATTCAGTAAAACATTCACAAATACACATTTGTGTCTGATAAAAGGAAGAAATTCTGGACAATTGCGCCTTTGAATAATGTTTGTTCCAACCAAGTTCAAATTCTGTAAGCAACATGTGCATCCAGTCGAAGGCTGTGACACATAATAAATGCCGCCAGCCCATGTAATTTAGTCTAGTTCAACAGTGAAACTTTGGATCAAGCTTCTTTAACTTTATGTTATCTTCAGATACATTCCTATTTTACATAGTTTTGGAAGCCTTACTTGAAAAACACTAGAAATATTTTTGATACCCACTAGAACTTAATAAAAATATACACGCAATTTTCATGCTAGGAATTCCCTATGCATTTGTTAACACTGACACTGCAAGTAAACCCTTATAAATGGCCCTCATTCTTTATACTGAATTGAAGGAAAATCCTAAAAATGGTACTTACATGACCCATTGACCTTAATCCCTCCTGGAAGAGTCTTAATCATAGAACAACTGAAGATGTAGGAACAGAATTCTGCCACCTGCTGTATAAATTCAGAATCTAGTTCATCATCATGCAGTGTCTCAAGATGGGCAAGTTTCTTGCGGTGCGTGGGTAAGTCAAAGATAAAGCATTTCTTTTTTGGAAAGAACTTCTGTATGCATAGACGGGGCAAATTGAACTTCTGAATTGTTTGATCACTACCTGGAGAAGGAAAAATTGAACTTATTCAGTATAGAATTTTAATGTATTTATTTCAAATGAATGTCCTTCTTCCTAATGTTACACAGTTTAATATATCTTCATAAACTCTAAGCAAAAAGACAAATGATTACTAATCTGAGAAAGGAGGGGAAAGACGTTTGTTCTAAGAACAGAGTAAAGCGATTTAATGCTGAATCTACTACATTATAAATTAATAATAGTCATTATTGATTTTGTAGGAGAGCTAGGTGAGTGAATATGGAAAACTATACACAAAAGGGTTCACTTGTTATGTTACTTTTCTCCATCTTTCCAAATGTGAAATTCCTATTACCTTCCTTTAGCCTCAGTGAATTCTCCAGGTATTCATCTGCTGTGATCAGTTGCCCATCTATTTTCAGGTCTAAGTAAAAGTCTCTTAGAGTCCACACTAATTCTGGAAAGAAGCTCGCAAAGTCAACAGCATTTTCAGCTCCAACAAGGTCAGAAGAGCTTCTTGTCCACAGCAGATCTGTCAGTTCTGTTACATTGCTGAGATGGGCCATTAAGGAAAACTGGCAGAGATAAGAAGGCTCCAAGCCCATGTTTAATTCTATGTTTCCCCAGACCTCTATTTCCCTTAAGGTGCTTTTTTGTTTGTTTGTTTTGGAGACAGAGTCTCAGTCTGTCACCCAGGGTAGAGTGTCCTGGCATCATAGCTCACAGCAACCTCAAACTCTTGGACTCAAACAATTCTCTATCCCCAGCCTCCCAAGTAGCTGGGACTCCAGGCACTGGTCACAAAGCCTGCCTATTTTTTTCTTCCAAATGTTTTGTTAGAGATCAATGAATTAGAAAATTATTAATGTATACAAAGAAACACAACAAAAGTATTTTCTCCATTTTCACAATGAAAGCAATATAAATAGCAATAGTAGAGTAATTTCAGTTCTGAAAGCTGAATTACAATTCTTGCACAGGACTGGCTGAGTTGTTGTTTGGCTGACTGATAGAATAATTTCCATCAGCATTGATGGGCTGCTATTTGTTTCCTATTTTTCTTCTCTCTCTCTCTCTCTTTTTAGAGACGGGGGTCTCGCTCTTGTTCAGGCTAGTCTCAAACTTGGTTGAGTACAAGCAATTCACCTGCCCTGGCCTCCCAGAGTGCTAGGATTACAGGAGTGAGCCACCATGCCCGAGCCTTCCCTTTGGGTCTTTACCAAATCATTATTTATCAGTAAATAGAAGATAAATATAGTTCTTTTCTTTGTACTTCCAATATTTGCCATGTTTTTGTTTTTATGATTCACAAGGACTCGCAGACAAACAGCTGGTAGATAGAGGAGTTATCTCTGATTTTGGTGCCATCCTACATCACAAAAGGATACTGCAATAGGTCAATAGCCTCCTGGTCAATTTTGATCTTGGTATTGTATATGATAGTGCTGCTCAGGAGGATTGCCAGTGCAAAGATCCGTGTGTCGGTCTTGTCAACCTAGAAGTCAGAACAAATTTAAGTCATGTCTCTTGGGATTCCCAAATGCACAATCTATAAAAGTAGGTCCCTGATCTGCAAATGTTAAAGAAGACAAATACGAATAATTATCAGAAATGTGAATTTTGAATAGTTCTCTTGTTAACACTGATAATTTTATACTCTTCTGTATTAATTCCCCAGCTCCTTTTGTAACTAGTATCAGATATTTGCAAAACAAATGGATAGTCTAAGTTAATGGAAATAATCCAACTACTCAAAAATCATGGTTTTTTCAGAGCATAAAACAAAATTGGTTTATATATGCCATAAATATATCTATGTTATTAAGTAATTATTATCTATAATGCAGTTCACATAACTGATGTTATCTAATTTTAAAAAAAAACATTGTGATGTGGATTTATAATTACTACTTCAACTTTGTAGGTGAGGAAACTGAAGTTCAAATTATGTCTTATCATCTTTGCATCTCGGCAAATCAAAAGCAAGCAAACAAACAAACAAAAAACCCTATAAAAACAATGGAAGTTCAAGAGAAAGTTGCAGTTGTATGTCAGAGCCAGTGGGTGACAGCATATTGGGTACATCTCTTCCAAAGAAAGAGTTTAGAGTCTCCACTTTGTTAGCGTGAACTCAGTAATGATAGGAGCATTTAGGAAACAGTCAAGTGCTATAAAGCAAGGTTGTTGTTTCTTCTTTCCAGAGAGCTGGCTAGTAAATACTTAACAAGCATAAAATTAGAAAAAATCCACCTATCTACTTTCCAATTATGAGTTGAATAAGACCAAAGAGAAAACTAAAGATTTAGGGAGACTTCCTTCTCTTGTCAAAATTAGAGAGCTATAAGTCCCAGAGCACTGATTTTAACACAAGTTCATCTGAGCCTAGAGTCCACTATTAACTGGTGTAACCTCCAGGACTGGGTCATAGCAATTTTATTTGCACTATCTTTACTACATTTGGGTCAACTGCCTGGCTCAATGTCAGTGCTGTTCTCCCAATCTGACTCCACTATATTGTCTCACTTCAGGCTTCTAAACTCTGACTATTAAATACAGAAAGGGGAAAGAGTGGAGGTAGACTTTGGTTAAGCAGAAGCACAAATTTAGAAAAAGAAACCTAAACCCTGTATAAAGCCTGTTGAGAAATGAGGAGTTAAAAAGGAAATCCTTCTTCCGTACCTTCTCCACGTCTCCCAGGCCCTCTGTGTCCAGCAGAAGCAGGGTGTGGTCTGGTTTTTGAGGGTGCGGCACACACCACATCCAGATGCCCTTGGTGTGAGACTGCACCGTGGCCCCAATAGAGAAGCCTGTCAGGGGGAAGAGAGAGGTTGGAAAACCAAATCAGAGATTTTCTTAGTCATGAGGTGAGGGCTTAAGAAACACAAGATGAGGAAAAAGCAGAAAGTACAACCAGTATTGATCAGAATTAGCACAGAGGAGTGGGAAAGTCGTATCAAATGCCACAGGCTGGAAATTTGATTATTTAAAGTATGCTCCTAAAACTTTGCTAGTTCATAATTATATATAGGGGAAGTATTTCATTGATGTCTTGGCTTTTTTTTTTATAATTTTATTGAATCATAATTCTGTACATTGGTGCAATCATAGGGCACGATTCATATACATTCAGAAATGTTTTGATCGTACTGTTACAGATAGCCTTCATGGCATTTTCTTGATCACTATATAAAGAC
>CAUYON010001587.1:0-16342 GCA_963573935.1 Arctocebus calabarensis
CCATGGCATCACAGCTCATAGCAACCTCCAATTCCTGGGCTCAAGTGAGTCTCTTGCCTCTGCCTCCCAAGTAGCTGGGACTACAGGCACCCGCCACAACGCCCGGCCATTTTTTGGTTGCAGCCGTCATTGTTGTTTGGCAGGTCCTGCGGCTGGATTCGAACCCGCCAGCTCAGGTGTACGTGGCTGGCGCCTTAGCCCGTTGAGCCACAGGCGCCAAGCCTGTAACTTTTTTTGTTTTGCAATTACAGAGTGGTATTCAGTTAACAGAACAACAATTATTTCATATAAGCTGCATCAGAGACAACTAAAGATGAAAAAACTACCATCCCCGTGTATAACTAATTTGTGTTGTGCACTAACAAGAACCTGCTTTAAATTTCCATGCCAATTTACAACCCCCATACTGTACCAGGCAAGGTTAGTGGTTATTGAAAATAACCACCAGGACAAGGCTATCTAAAGACACATTCCGTAGTGTGTTAATACCAAAAAAGACACTGTACAATTTAACAACAAATCTTACACAGCTTTACTTTTCAATTTTTTTCTTTAAAAGAAGTGAGTTTTGTGCAGGGGGCTTAAATACTTTATAGACAAAAACTGTGCTAGAACCCACTTATTCATCATCATCTCTTCATCATCTTCCCCCTCTCTTCGTCTTCCTCATCATCTTCCTCTTCCTTTTTGCTTGCTTTTTTTCAGCCTTCCTTTTTTGCTGCATCAGGCTTTCCTTTAGCTCGGTATGCAGCAATATCCTTTTTGTATTTTTCCTTTAGCTTTGCAGCCTTCTTTTCATAGGCCGCTGGTCTGTGAAATAACACAGCAGTGTTATTCCATATCTCTCCCAGCTTCTTTGCAACATCACCAATGGGTAGGCTGGGATGTTCTCCTTTGATTTTGGGGGCAATACTCAGAACAGGACAAGAAAAAGGCCGAAGGAGGCCTCTTGGGTGCATTGGGATCCTTGAACTTCTTTTTTGTTTCCCCTTTAGGAGGGATATAGGTTTTCATTTCTCTTTTGTAACAGGCCTTGTTCGCCTTTGCATATCTTCAAATTTTCCTTTCTCTTTAGCAGACATGGTCTTCCACCTCTCTGAGCACTTCTTAGAAAACTGAGAAGTTGACTGAAGCATCTGGGTGCTGCTTCTTGTGCTCCTCCTGACAAGTTTGCACAAACAATGCATATAATAACATTTTGCCTCAGCTTCTTAGGATCTCCTTTGCCCATGTTTAGTGATTTTTCCTCAGCAAGGCACAGAGTTGCCCAGTGCCCGTCCAGCTCTCACTTGCCCCGGTGCTGTCTCTGTGGAGCTCAGTGTACTGTAATGGCTGTGAGAGCAGGAGCCAGATGCAGCTGCCCCTTTTTTGTTTTTTTTGAGACAGTTTCATTATGTCACCCTCGGTGTAACAGCTCACAGCATCCTCAAACGCTTGGGATCAAGCAGTTCTCTTGCCTCAACCTCCCAAGTAGCTGGGACTATGGGCACCCACCACTATGCCCAGCTATTTTTTATTGCAGTTGTCGTTGGGCTGCCTGGGCTGGGTTTGAACCTGCCACCCTCGGTGTATGTAGCTGGCGCCATAACCACTGTGCTGGGTACTGAACTGGCTGTTTTTTGGTTGTAGTTGTCCTTGTTTGGCAGGCCTCGGCTGGGTTTGAGCCTACCACCTCCCTTGTATGTGGCTGGCGCACTAGCCGCTGAGCTATAGGTGCCAAGCCAGCACATTTGTCTTATATTTATATAATTTTATATTTGTATAATTATTTTATATTTTGGGTTTATAATAAAATGCATAATAATTTATGCCATATTGTACTTGAGAAAATCTGTTAAAATAAAGTCCTGTAGATACAAGATTTGGGGTATTGGTTGCTTCTATTAACCTATAAATTTTACTTCTATAGAAATTTGAGGCATTTATAGAAAATATATGTGTCTATGTCTGTTTTTAAAATTATAGTGTTACCTTGCTGGGATTTCTTCTATTAAGTAATTTTCAATGACTTTGGCTCTGTCTGTCCTTTTTGAACAGTGACCACATGGAAAACGTATATGGTTATTTAATGAAGTACACCAACCTTGTCACTGGGTGGCAGTACAGGTAAGTGTGATTATTCCATCTTTGTCTCGCCTAAGAAATAGGAAAAATGGGGCTGATAATTTTATATTCTGATATTACTTTAGATAAATATGGCTGGGAAACCTTTTAGAGAAGTATTTACCACATTTTTCTAAAAGTTGAGTGCCTTTCTTCTTAGGGTGGGAAGAGTTGACATCTGTCCAAGTGGTAGGCTCTGCCTCTGAAGTTACCATTAGGATTAAAATCACTGTTCACCTGCCTTGGGCATTTTATACTTGTAGAGGTTGTGCACATAGGAGAAGAGAAGTAGGAGAAGAAGTTTGAGACAGCAAACGCATTTGTCAAGTGCCTGTTTTGTGCCAGATTCATAGTTTCTCTGGGATCTTGGAGAGGTTAAATAACCAGCCTGAGGTTCCACAAGTGTCAGTAAGCAGGAAAACCATCTATCTCAAATACTTTGTGGGATTAGATGTTACAGAATAGGGTAGTCAACTTTTTTTTTATTGTGGTAAAATACATATAACACAAAATGTACCATTTTAACCATTTCTAACTGTGTAGTTCAGTGCCATCAATATTAATACATTTTTACATTTTTATACACTCATCCCCACCAGCCAACTCTAGAACTTTTTTCTCAAACTGAAATTCTGTACCCATAACTCCCTCAGCCTCTGGCAACTGCTGTTTTACCCCTGTCTATGAATTTGACTATTCCATGTACCTCATACAAGTGCGGTCATACAACATTTGTCCTTTTGTGACTAGTTTATTTGACTTAGCATAATGTCTTCATGCAAAGTTCATCCATGTGGTAGCATTTGTCAGACTTTCCTTCTTTTTTAAGGTGAATATACACACACAAACACACGGTATCAAAAAAATACATACATGATTTAAGAAAGGAAAACACTATATGAAAATTGTAACATTCAATATATACCAATAATGTTTGTTATCTTATATATCTTTTCTTTATTTTTTATTTATTTATTTTTTTTGAGACGGAGTCTCACTGTGTTGCCCTCGTAGAGTGCTATGGCGTCACATCTCACAGCAACCGCAAACTCTTGGGCTTAAGTGATTCTCTTAAGAGCCTGAGCCTCCTGAGTAGCTGGGACTACAGGCACCTGCCACAACGCCTGTCTATTTTTTTGTTATAGTTGTTTAGCAGGTCTGGGCTGGGTTCGAACCCGCCAGTCCTGCTGTATGTGGCTGGCGCCCTAAGGATTGAGCTACAGGTGTCAAGCCCATTGTTATCTTATGTATCATATCTTCTATCCCTTGTAATTGCAGAAGTCAAATGTGCCTTGAGTGTTATAATTTTTTTTTTATAAGACTCAAGGCACATTTGACTAATACAATTACAAGGTATAGAAGATATGATATATAAGATATAAAGCAACTCTGTTGCCCTTGGTAGAATACCCTGGCATCAAAGCTCACAGCAACCTCCAGCTCTTGGGCTTAGGTGATTCTCTACCCTCAGCCTCCCGAGTAGCTGGGACTATAGGCACTCGCCACAACGCCCAGCTATTTTTTGTTGCAGTTTCGTCAGGGTTGGGTTTGAACCTGCCACCCTCAGTATATGAGGCCGGCACCCTATCCACTAAGCCACAGGCGCCGCCCAATTAGTACAGTGTTTTAAACACACATACACAGATAAAGTTCATGTGCAATTTAAACTTGTTTAACACAGTAAATTGCATACAAACTTTATGTCCACCCTGTAGATACATAGACCACATTTTGTATATAAATTCATGTTGCTGGACATTTGGTTTACTTCTGCCTTTTGACTGTTGTGAGTAATGCTACCCTAATATGGGTGTATCAATATGTGTTCCAGTCCCTGCTTTCATTTCTATTGTCTCTATACCCTGAAGTAGAAATGTTGGATCATGTGGCAATCTTAGTTTAATTTTAGGGGGAAATTCTACACTACTTTCTACAACAGTTGCACTATTTTACATTTCCATCAGCAGTACACAAAGGCTCCAGTTTCCTCATGTTCTCACCAACATTTGACAGTTGTAATTTTCTGTTTGGTTTGTGTGTATGTGTGCTTTTATTATTTTTTTGTTTTTTTGTTTGTTTGTTTGTTTTGAGACAGAGCCTCAAGCTATCACCCTGGATAGAGTGATGTGGCATCACAGCTCACAGCAACCTCCAATTCCTGGGCTCAAGCGAGTCTCTTGCCTCCGCCTCCCAAGTAGCTGGGACTACAGGCGCCCGCCACAACGCCTGGCCTTTTTTTTTTTTTTTTTGGTTGCAGCCATCATTGTTGTTTGGCGGGCCCGGGCTGGATTCAAACCCGCCAGCTCAGGTATACATGGCTGGCGCCTTAGCCTGTTGAGCCACAGGCGCCGAGCCTTTTTGTTTTGTTTTGATTTGTTTTTGAGACAAGTTCTTGCTCTGTCACCCAGATTAGAGTGCAGTGGCATCATCATAGCTGACTGCAACCTCAAATTCCTGGCCTTATGTGATCCTCCTACCCTTTTGTATGCTGGGTAGCTGGGGTATAGGCATGTACCACCATGCCCAGATAATTTTTAAATTTTTTTGTAGAAATGGGATCATACCCTTGCTCAGACTAGTCTTGAACTCCTTAGCTCAAGCAATCCTCCTGCCTCAGCTTCCCAAAGTGTTGGGATCATAGGCATGAGCCACAGTACCTGGCTTACTTTTATTGTTTTTTTGTTTTCTTGAAACAGTTTTACTTTGTTGCCCTCGGTAGAGGTGGTGTCATAACTCAGGGCAACCTCAAACTTTTAGGCGCAAGTGATCCTCTTGCCTCAGCCTCCCAAGTAGCTAGGGCTACAGATGCCCAACACACGCCTGGCTGTTTCTAGAGACAGGGGTCTCGCTGTAGCTCAGGCTGGTCTCCAATTCCTGAGCTGAGGTGATCTACCTGACTCCGTCTCCCAGAGTGCAAGGGTTACATGTGTGAGCCACCACACCAGCCATTATATTGTGTCTTTTTTTTTTTTTGGCTGGGGCTGGGTTTGAACCCACTACCTCTGGCATTTGGGACCAGTGCCCTACTCCATTGAGCCACAGGCGCTGCCCTATATTGTTACTTTTAATCAACACATAATTTTACATATTTATGGGGAACAATGCATTGTGCTTTTTTGATACACAACAATGTGTAATGTTAAAATCATGGTAATTAGCATATTTGTCATGTCAAACATTTGTCAATCATTTCTTTATCTTGGAAACATTCAAATCCTGCTTTTTTTTCTTTTTCTTTTTTTTAAAATACAACTTGCTTTTATTTATTTATTGCAGGTTTTTTTTTTTTTTTTTGGCTGGGGTTGGGTTTGAACCTGCCACCTCGGTATATGGGGCCAGCGCCCTACTCCTTTGAGCTACAGGTGCTGCCACTCTGGCTCAGGCTGACCTCAAACCTGTGAGGGCAGGGCAGTCCACCTGCCTCATCTTCCCAGAGTGTGAGTGCTAAGATTATAGGCGTGAGCTACCAAGCAAGCCCAGGATATTGCTTTGTTGAGCCTAGGGGTTTGAGACTGCTGTGAGCTAGGCTGACACTCTACCCTGGGGAAACAGAATAAGATTCTGTCTCCAAAGAAAGAAAAAAAGGAAAAACATTGTTTTCTTGCTAACTGAGCCCTTCTGGTGTTTTGATGGATTTTTTATTACTATTACTATTTTT
The DNA here is from genome assembly GCA_963573935.1 of Arctocebus calabarensis. Classification (NCBI taxonomy): domain Eukaryota; kingdom Metazoa; phylum Chordata; class Mammalia; order Primates; family Lorisidae; genus Arctocebus; species Arctocebus calabarensis. The sequence goes on from CAUYON010001587.1 coordinate 5,762, forward strand.
TATTAAATCATAACTTTGTACATTGATGCATTTATGGGGTTTAGGATACTGCTTCAATATACAATATGAAATGCTTACATTGAATTAAGTAACACATCCATCACAATTATACTCATTTCTTAATAGTTTTGAAATGTATCATTGCAGTTTTGATGGATTTTTTAGTTGTAGGAGATTCACATGAGTCTTTAATTTAATGTATTGTTTTTAGAGACAGAGTCTCACTATATTGCCTAAGCTAGACTTGAATTAATAATCCTGTCACATAAATGGAGAAATAAAGATAAGCAGCCATATTAGAAATGAGCAAAAATATGTTTTTCAGTTCACTAAGTAGATCTGCAGATAGTCAATAAATCATAAAAAAATTTTGACCTTGCTAGTAATAAAATGTAAGTTTAAAAGCACTGAAAAATTATTTAAGTTTGTTCATATTTTTATCAAAATATGTGAACTTAATTTTAAAAATCAGAAGCATGCTAAAAGACCTATGAGAAAAACATCAGTCCTTTGGTTTTCTGTCTGTCTCGGGGTAAGCATTTTCAAATTCTTTAGCTTTCTTCTGTGTTCTTTTTCTTTCTCTGAATAAAAGACCAATTCTTCTTGACTCACTTTGACATGATTGTCACATTGCTTGAGACAGTGTCATTGACATTACTTGAGACAGTGACAATGTCTAGTTCATGTTCCTGAACTTGTTCCTGAAATTATCTACTGGTTCTATTATAGAGCAAGCTAACGTATAGAGTGCCAGACTTCTCCAAAACCAAACATGAATTTAAAAAAACTGATACTTAAATTGGTATCTGAATTAAAGTATTTCCTAAAGTAGGTAATCTAGAACTAAATCAGAACATCAAATTCCTTTCCAGAGTGTATCAGTATTTTATCAAATTCTTTTCCAAAGTGTATTAGTATTTCATCAAATTGTTTTCCATAGTATATCAGTATTTCATCATTTAGTTTCAAGTTCCTTATGTTTCTGCATATCCAATTGCAGCTTTTTCATTTTTAAACAGGACAAATAATCTAGTGTGACCTATTTAATGAGACTTTCAGAAAATCTTTCTATCCTGTTGTTGTTCTCGTATATTTCACTAATTAAATATTAAATCAGATTCTTATCTTAACCTCAGAGCTCATATTTTAATTTTTTTTCAGGGAATTTTAAACAAAAGTTCTCACTACCATTTTCTTTCTTTTTTTTTTTTTTTGAGACAGAGCCTCAAGCTGTCACCCTGGATAGAGTGCCATGGCATCACAGCTCATAGCAACCTCCAAATCCTGGGCTCAAGTGAGTCTCTTGCCTCTGCCTCCCAAGTAGCTGGGACTACAGGCGCCCGCCACAATGCCCGGCCATTTTTTGGTTGCAGCCGTCATTGTTGTTTGGCGGGTCCTGGGGCTGGATTCAAACCCTCCAGCTCAGGTGTAGGTGGCTGGCGCCTTAGCCCATTGAGCCACAGGCGCCAAGCCCTCACTACCATTTTCTTTGGACAGTTTAACTTTTCTTTTTTTTTTTTTTTTTTTGAGACAGAGCCTCAAGCTGTCACCCTGGATAGAGTGCCATGGCATCACAGCTCATAGCAACCTCCAATTCCTGGGCTGAAGCGAGTCTCTTGCCTCTGCCTACCAAGTAGCTGGGACTACAGGCGCCCGCCACAACGCCGGGCCATTTTTTGGTTGCAGCCGTCATTGTTGTTTGGCGGGTCCTGGGGCTGGATTCGAACCCGCCAGCTCAGGTGTACGTGGCTGGCGCCTTAGGCCGTTGAGCCACAGGCACCAAGCCAGTTTAACTTTTCTGTTAATGAATTCTGTAGATAAATCTTCCTTTGAAAGGACACTATATTATTGCTTCTTTTTATACATTCACTGGTATGCCTATTCCCTATTAAATGAAGATTTTCTGAAATCTTCACCTGAAGATTTTGTGTCTTTTATTAAACTCATTCAATTTTTTAATAATCTTTGCTGCCAGGAAATTCAGTCTTATGTTTCCAAGTACTTCTGAAATGCTTGTAAGTTTTATTTTTTTAATAGTGAAAACCTGAAGTGTATAAGCGATTAAAATTGCTTAACTTTGGTTTGCCAAGGGAAAATGTTTAAAAATGACAGTTTTGTTTTTTTTTTTTAATCATTACAGGTTTTTTGTTTTAAACAATGAAGCTGGGCTATTGGAGTACTTTGTGAATGAACAGTCTAGAAATCAAAAACCTAGAGGTACTTTGCAGCTTGCAGGAGCTGTGATATCACCCAGTGATGAGGACTCTCATACCTTCACTGTAAATGCTGCCAGTGGGGAACAGTATAAACTCAGAGGTATGATGGAGATAAGAGAATTGATACTGTGGTTTTCTTTTTCCTTTGAGAAGTTGGTACACTTACTTGCTTTTTATTTGGGTTTTGGAAATAGAAACTACTGTCATAAGTGATATAGATGTAATATCCTAAATCTTGGGACTATTTTGAGAACTTACAAAACCTGTTTTTTTTTTTAAATTATTATTATTTTTTGAGACAGAGTCACCCTTGGTAGAGTGCTGTGGCATCATAGCTCTCAGCAACCTCCTACTCTTGGGCTTAAGTGATTTTCTTGCCTCAGCCTCCCTCCCTGGGACTACAGGCGCCCGCCACAATGCCCAGCTATTTTTTGGTAGCAGTTGTCATTATTGTTTAGCAGGTCTGGGCCAGGCTTTAATGTTCATATTCATTAAAGTTAGATCTTCTGTTTAGATAAATTTAAATTATGTAGACATTTTTGTTTTATATTTAGTTAACACACAAAGTATAAAGCTTCAGTGTACATGGCTGGCGCCCTACTTACTGAGCTATGAGTGCCGAGCCTATGAAATCTGTTTTAATGAATAACTTTTCTTTTCTTTTCTTTCTTTTTTTTTTCTTTTGAGACAGAGCCTCAAGCTATCACCCTGGACAGAGTGCTGTGGCGTCACAGCTCACAGTAACCTCCAATTCCTGGGCTCAAGCATGTCTCTTGCCTCTGCCTCCCAAGTGGCTGGGACCACAGGCGCCCGCCACAATGCCCGGCCATTTTTTGGTTGCAGCCATCATTGTTGTTTCGTGGGCCCAGGCTGGATTTGAACATGCCAGCTATGGTGTACGTGGCTGGCGCCTTAGCCTGTTGAGCCACAGGCGCCGAGCCAATGAATAACTTTTCAAAAGGGCCAATGAATAAGTTCATTTAGGATTTGCCCCGCTAAAGAGTTTGTGTGGATGAAACCCTGGTAACTGAAAATCTAAAAGCATAGACTTCTTTATTTAATTTATTTATTTGTTTAATTTTCTTTTTTGAGACAGAGTCTCCCTGTGTTGTCCTTGGTAGAGTGCGGTGGCATCATAGCTCATAGCAACCTCCAGCTCTTGGGCTAGGGCAATTCTCTTGCCTCAGCCTCCCAAGTAGCTGGGACTACAGGCCCCTGCCACAATGCCCGGCTATTTTTTGTTGTAGTTGCCACTGCTGTTTTAGCTGGCCTGGCCGGGTTCGAACCTGTCACCCTAGGTGTATGGGGCTGGTGCCCTACCCACTGAGCCACAGGTGCCACCCTATTTTATTTATTTTTTTATTTTGGGGGGGACAGAGTCTCACTCTGTCGCCCTCTATAGAGTGCTGTGGGGTATCATTGCTCACAGCAACCTCAAACTATTCGGCTCAAGAGATTTTCTTGCCTCAGTCCTCCAAGTAGCTGGGACTATAGTTTCCCATCACAATAACTGGCTAGTTTTTTTCTATTTTTAGTAGAGACAGGGTCTTGCTCTTGCTCAGGTTGCTCTTGAACTACTGAGTTCAAGCATTCCACCCACCTCGGCCTCCCAAAGTGCTAGAATTATAGGTGTGAGCCACCACACCTAGCCTAACATAGACTTCTTTAATGATTATTTTTTATGCCTACCATAGAGATGTATGTTGCCCATTTATTTGGTTTGGTTTGTAGGCTCTTTTTGCAATTTTCAGTGATTATTATATATTGCGATTTATTAAAATGTTTATATTCATTAAAGTTAAATCTTCTGTTTAGATAAATTTAAATTATGTAGACATTTTTGTTTTATATTTAGTTAAAACACAAAGTATAATATAATGGTAATCTTAACTAGGCATACCAGCTACAGATTTGAAAGTATTGATTGTATGTCAGTTATTATCAGTTACTTCCTTAAATAAGGACTTATTTTCATGAGAATTGTAAGTCATGTCAGTCTCATATCCTCACCTTGCTGTACATAATTTATCCTTGTTTAGAAATATGTATCCATATCCAGCTGTTGTGGTCCTTGGAAAGTTAATGTTTTGTCCTCTTTTCTGCCTTCTTCTCATCAGGGAAATTTGCTATAGTGTGAGTAGAACCAGTGATCTATTCTTCATGCTGTAGATAATTCCAAAATAAATAAATACAAAATAACTTTTACATCCTTTTTATTAGCCACAGATGCAAAAGAGCGACAACACTGGGTTAGCAGACTTCAGATATGTACACAACATCACACTGAAGCTATTGGAAAGGTATGTGAATTAATCTATGATCTTAACATACAAAAGGGAGAAAGGAATTTATTTTTTATGTTTTAAAATTGAGAAACTATTCTCAACATACCATAAAATTCACCTTTTTAAAAAGATATAATTTTATCATTTTTAGTATCTTTATAAGGTTGTGCAACCATTGCAACTATTTAATTCCAGAACATTTTCATTAACCCCTGCCTTCAAATTCATACCCACCAACAGTCACTCCCCATTCTCCCCTTCCTAACCCCTTGGCAAACACTAATTTATTTTCTCTTTCCATGCATTTGTCTATTCTGAACATTTAATATGTCATTTAAATGAAACCATGTGGTTTATTGTGTGTGGCTTCTTTGGTTTAGCATAATTTTTTCAGGATTCATTTATGTTGTTGCACCTGTCAGGACTTTTGTCCTTTTTTAGGGCTGAATAATATTCCATAATATGGATATACCACATTTTTTAATCCATTCATTAGTTGATGGACGTTTGGGTTGTTTCCATTTTATAGATATATGAGTAATGCTGCCATGAACATTTGTGTTTAGTATTATTTGTGTGAAGGTACAATTTCAGTTCTCTAGAGTGTATAGCTAGGAATCAAATTGTTAGGTAATAGGATAGTTGTATGTTTAACTTTCTGAGGAATTGCCAAACTGTTTTCCACAGTAACCACGCCATTTTACATTTCTACCAATAATGTATGAGAGTTCTGATTTCTCTACATCCTTGTCAACACTTGTTATTATCCTTTAAAAAATAATTATTAGGGCTATCCTAGTGATTGTAAGTAAAATGGAGTCTTATTGTGGTTTGATTTCATTTCCCTGATGGCTAATCATCTGGGGCATCTTTTTTTTTTTTTTTTAATTTTTGCAGTTTTTGGCCAGGGCCAGGTTTGAACCCACCACCTCCGGTATGTGGGCCTGGCACTCGATTCCTTGGAGTCACAGGCGCCACCCAGGGGGGCATCTTTTCATGTGTTTATTGCTCAGTCATTTATATCTTCTTGGAACTGACTTTTATCTTTTAAGGAGGAAAAAAAGAGTCTTTAGCACTTGAAATCTGAGGTTAGAGAGGTCTAAGAAGTAATATGTGGGCAGCACATTTAAAGGATTCCATATGTAGGTGCTAACTTGACTTTTACTATTTTTCATTCTACTTGGTGGTTTTCCCCAAGTGAATTTCTAAAACTTATTATTATTATTATTATTTTTTTGTAGAGACAGAGTCTCTCTGGGTAGAGTGCCGTGGCATCACACTGCTCACAGCAACCTCCAACTCCTGGGCTTAGGCAATTCTCTTGGCTCAGCCTCCCAAGTAGCTGGGACCACAGGCACCCAACAGAATGCCCAGCTATTTTTGTTGTTGTTGCAGTTTGGGCAGGGCCAGGTTTAAACCTACCACCCTTGGTATATAGGGCCGGGGCCCTACTGACTGAGCCACAGGAGCCACCCCTAAAAATTGTTAATTAGGGAAATTCAGCACACTAGTTTTTCTCATACTAAAAGATTTTAGTCATTGACAGTGATCAGAAAGTACTAATTTGTTCCAACGAGTACTTGAAAGTACTAGTTGTTTCCAACAAATACTTGAATACTTTAGAAAATGTATTATATTTCATATTGCTAAGTACACTTTTTGTGCTAATCAGGTGTTTAAGAAACAAGTTACATTTTTTGTTCTAATCTTTGTAAAATGTGAAAAAAAAATTTGACAGCACAAAACTGGAAATTTTCTAAATAAATTATCAACTTACTTTGGGATGTGTGAATGCTTAAACTTTGCATAGCTGAAATCTTACCATCAGAAATGCTCCTGCCGTTAATTCTGAAGTTAACTTAATTTTTAAAAATTGTATGTAAGCCTCAGTGTATGATAGTTTGATGGTAGAGAACCTGAGTTTTAAAAGAAGAATGATTTTCTTTGTCTAACAGAATAATCCTCCTCTGAAGTCACGAAGTTTCTCACTTGCATCTAGTGGTAATTCTCCCATATCTCAGAGGAGACCAAGTCAGAATGCTATTTCTTTTTTTAATGTTGGACATTCCAAACTGCAATCAGTGAGCAAAAGAGCTCACTTACCTCCAGACCATCTTGTGGAAGTCAGAGAAGTAAGTATGAGATGAAGTGAAGTTAAAATGCACAAAATAACACCTTACATGCTTGATTTTGCCACAGATATTTTTAAGTATTGTTTGTGTCTTTGTGAGCCCTCATTGTTTTTCATGTAAGATACTGGGGTAATTTTTAAGTCATAAATATTCACTAACTATATGGCTCAGCACCTGTAGCACATTGGTTACGGTGCCAACCACATAAACTGAGGCTGACGGGTTTGATCCCTGCCCAGGCCAGCTGAACGACAACTGCAACAAAAAAATAGCTGGGGTTTGTGGCAGGTGCCTATAGTCCCAGCTACTTGGGAGGATGAGGCAAGAGAATCACTTAAGCCCAAGAGTTTGAGGCTGCTGTAAGCTGAGATGCCACAGCACTCTACCAAGGGCAACATAGTAAGACTCTGTCTCAAAAAAATAAAAGAAAACCAAAGTGCTTATATCTTCATTTAGGGTGGAGGAAAAGGGAACATTAAAAGTGGTTAAGATACAAGAGATAAAATAAATAAAAACACAAGGGGCAACCTTGTGTTATATAACTCTTAAAAACTAGGCAGCCATGGGTGGCGCCTGTGGCTCAAAGGAGTAGGGCACCAGCCCCATATGCTGGAGGTGGCGGGTTCAAATGTAGCCCCGGCCAAAAAGAAAAAAAAAGAACTGCAAAAAATAAATAAATAAATAAAAAAAAATACCTAACTTAAAAAAACAAAAAAACTAGGCAGCCATTGAAATTCTTGTAACTTTTCAATCATGGCTAGTGATGGGAGTTCTCAAGGAGATTTCTGGGATGGGGTAATGTTCTGATTTCTGCTGGTAATGTTCTGTTTTTAGGTCTGGGTATTGATTTCATGGTGTGTTTAGCTTATGAAAATTCATTAAGCCCATATATATTTGATGTATATTTCTGTACTCTATATAATAGTATATGTCAGTAAAAAGTTAAAAACAAGCAAAAAGCATATAGCTGAAATTGTCTTTTATTACAACACATCTTCAGAGAAGAGGGACCTTTTGTGTTTGACATTCTAGCCTCTATAGAGGCCTTCTGCTTGGCCATACTTGCGTCTTTGAGTATGAGAGGCTTCTCGTCAGTTATGAAGGCTTTGATCAACCTTTCTCTTTTTTTTCCCATCTCTGGTGATTGTTTTGGTATTCTCACTGGGCCATCAGTAATTTTTTAGAATACTTTTGTGTTTTGTGTCTTTAAATACACTTTTTGTGTCATGACAGTATTTGTTTATTCTTTTGAGGCAGAGTCTGACTATGTTGCCCTTGGTAGTGTGCTGTGGCGTCACGGCTCACAGCAACCTCCAACTCTAGGGCTTAAGCAATTCTCTTTCCTCAGCCTCCCAAGTAGCTGGGACTATAGGCCTCTATAATGCCTGGCTATTTTTTTTTTTTTTTTTTTTTTTGTATAGACAGAGTCTCACTTTATCGCCCACAGTAGAGTGCTATGGCGTCACACAGCTCACAGCAACCGCCAACACCTGGGCTTAGGGGATTCTCTTGCGTCAGCCTCCCTAATAGCTGGGACTACAGGCACCCGCCACAATGCCTGGCTATTTTTTTGTTTTGTTTTGTTTTGCAGTTGGGCTGGGGCCGGTCTTGAACCTGCCATCCTTGGTATTGAGGCCAGTGCTCTACTCACAGAGCCACAGGTGCCCCCTGCTGGCTATTTTTTGTTGTTGTTGTTGTTGGAGTTGTCATTGTTTTAGCTGGCCTGGGCCAGGTTCGAACCTGCCAGCCCTGGCAAATGTGGTCAGCACTTTAGCCTCCGAGCTACAAGCGCTGAGCAATACAGCATTTATTTATTTTTATTTTTATTTTATTTTTTTTGAAACAGAGCCTCAAGCTGTTGCCTTGAGTAGAGTGCGGTGGCATCATAGCTCACAGTAATCTCCAGCTCTTGGGCTCAAGCGATTCTACTGCCTCTGCCTCCCAAGTAGCTGGGACTACAGCCACCCGCCACAACGCCTGGCTATTTTTTGGTTGCAGCCGTCATTGTTGTTTGGTGGGTTCGGGCTGATTTCGAACTTGCCAGCTCAGGCATATGTGGTTGGCGCCCTAGCCGCTTGAGCCACCGGCACTGAGCCAATAACAGCATTTGTTAATAGTATTTAAAGTAACTCTGGCTCTTGTATGTAGAGTGAGTATCCCTACGTTTCACAGCTACCTCTGAGGGAAGGACAAGGGTTAACTTAGAGAATTGACCAGTTTAATGGCAACTCTTTTTTGAATTACGGCTCCAGTAATAATTCTAAGATTTGGTGGTGGCCTCTGTTTAGCAGTCCCGGTGCTGCTGCCACCCTTCTCTCTTACCACTTAGGAAAAAAATAGTCTTATCTCTGTGTCTTCACTAGGCTGGTATATTTGCATTTAAGAACATAATAAGTGGGGCGATACCTGTGGCTCAGGGAGTGGGGTGCCAGCCCCATATACTGAGGGTGGTGGGTTCAAACCCGACCCTGGCCAAACTGCAACAAAAAAATAGCCTGGCATTGTGGCGTGCGCCTGTAGTCCCAGCTACTTGGGAGGCAGAGGCAAGAGAATCACCTAAGCCCAGGAACTGGAGGTTGCTGTGAGCTATGTGACGCCACGGCACTCTACCCAGGGTGATTAAGTGAGACTCTGTCTCTACAAAAAAAAAAACATAATAAGTCAAACTATAAGATTATGCCTATATCAGGAATGTTTCTGTATTCTGATGGAAAAATTCTATTTCTGAGAAAACAATCCTTTTGGAGTGTTTATCCCATTTTTTTGTGTTGTCCAGACAAATATTAAAAAATACCTTCAGAACCAGTTTTCCCTTTAAAATTTAGGTTATTGGCTCAGCACCTGTAGCTCAGTGGTTAGGGCACTGGCCACATACACCTAAGCTGGCCGGTTTGAACCTGGCCCCGGCCTGCTAAACAACAATGACAACTACAACAACAACAAGCATTTTACTAAGGGCGACATAGTGAGACTCTGTCTCAAAAAAACAAAAACAAAAACATAACAATTAACTTTTTGTATTTTGTTACATGCAAATCCATTGATTGGTCCTGATTGAAAGGATATTTAACTTATGCATAATTTTGTAACACCCTGCATTTGTTAGTCTATGGGAAATATTAGTTCATAGAGTTATATGGATCATATAAATATTGATCCATTTTATTATCGTATAGTTTCTAAAATTCATGTTGATTAACATCTTTACCAGTCTCAGAGAAGGCATGTAGTATTGGAAAGCTGTCAAACCTATGCTGGCAGATAAAAGTTTTCCAAAATTGTAATTTTCATTTTAAAGCTAAGTTTTTTCTTTTTCTTTTCTTTTTTTTTTTTTTTTTTACATAAAATTGATTTTATTTACCACATAGTATATTGCTTACGTTTTTCTTTTTCTTTTTTCTCTTCTCTTCTCTTGTCTTTTTTTTTTTTTTTTTTCATACTGGGTCTTACTCTGTTGCTCAGCCTCCCGAGTGGCTAGGACTGGCTAGGACTATGCAGGTATCCACCATCATTCCCAGCTAATTTTTTTTTCTTTGTAGAGATAGGGTCTTGCTCTATTGCCCAGATTGGTCTTGAACCCAAGTCTCAAGTCATCTACTTGGCTCAGCCTCCCAAAATTGAAAGCTCAAATTTTACGTTGATAACAAATACTTTTGACTTTTTTTTTTTTTGGAAGTGATAAGCTCATTCTGTTCAGTTTTCAATTTTTATAAAATGTCTACCATGTCCTCCCAAGCCCGATAATTTATAATTTCTTTTAGTTGTTCTTTTTTTTTTTTTGAGACAGAGCCTCAAGCTGTCTCCCTGGATAGAGTGCCGTGGCAATTGCAGCTCACAGCAACCTCCAATTCCTGGGCTCAAGCGAGTCTCCTGCCTCCGCCTCCCAAGTAGCTGGGACTACAGGCGCCCACCACAACGCCCGGCCATTTTTTGGTTGCAGCCGTCATT
>CAUYON010001588.1:0-35620 GCA_963573935.1 Arctocebus calabarensis
AAGGATTTTTTTCCTTCTGGGTAGATGCCTAGTAATGGGATTGCAGGATCAAATGGGAGGTCTAGCTTGAGTTCTTTGAGAGTTCTCCATACTTCCTTCCAAAAAGGTTGTGTCAGTTTGCAGTCCCACCAGCAGTGTAAAAGTGTTCCCTTCTCTCCACGTCCATGCCAGCAACTGCAGTTTTGATATTTTGTGATGTGGGCCATTCTCACTGGAGTTAGATGGTATCTCAGGGTGGTTTTGATTTGCATTTCTCTAATAATTAGGGATGTTGAGCATTTTTTTCATATGTTTGTTAGCCATTCGTCTGTCTTCTTTAGAGAAGGTTCTATTCATGTCTCTTGCCCATTGATATATGGGATTGTTGGCTTTCTTCATGTGGATTAATTTGAGTTCTCTATAGATCCTGGATGTCTGATTCAAAATATGCAAATATCCTTTCCCATTGGGTAGGATGTCTATTTGAAAAACTTTTTCACTTATAACAGAAAACAGACAAGGATTTCCTCTATAATTTCTAGTATTCAACATAATGCTGGAAGTTCTAACCAGTGCAATTAGGCAAGAGAAGGATATAAAGGGCATCCAAATGTGGGGAGAGAGGTCAAACTCTTGCTCTTTGGTGATGATCTGATTCTATAGTTAAAAAAAAAACCAAAAAAAAAAAAAAAGATTCAACTGCAAGACTCCTGGAAATGATTAATGAATACAGTAACGTCTTAGAGTATAAATCAATGCCCACAGTAACCTTTGTATACACTAATAAAAGGTAAGTCAATAATACATGATACATGTGTTCTAGAAGCTAATACATGATTTATGTATTTATGACTTAATAAAATTTTTTTTTAAAAGATACAATTATCTTCACAGTAGCTTCAAAGAAAAATGAAATACCTAGGAATATACCTAACAAAAGAGGTGAAGGACCTCTCCAAAGAGAATCATGAAACCCTAAGAAAAGAAATAGCAGAAGACATTAACAAAAAAGAACATACCATGTTCCTGGATGGGAAGAATCAACATTGCTAAAATGTCTATACTACCCAAAGTAATATACTGATTCAATGCAGTCCCCATTAAAATATCAACAGCATACTTTGGAGAACAGAAAAAAATAATTCTTCATTTCATATGAAACCAGAAAAAAATCCATATGGCCAAGGCAATTTTTAATAATAAAAACAATGCCAGAGGTATTACTCTACCAGACTTTAGAGTAACTTTGTAAGTCCAAGGTGATTAAAACAGCATGGTCTTGGCACAAAAATAGAGACATAGACAAATGGAACAGAATAGAAAACTAAGAGATGAAACCAGTCTCTTATAGTAATCTAATCTAAACTACTTCATAGTGGGATTGAGGGGTCAAATGGGAAAAAAAATCATTTTATCATAAATGCATTTGCACTAGAATGTTTATTGCAGTTCAATTTACAATTGCTAAGATGTGGAAACAACCTAAATTCTCATCAACTCTGGAATAGATTATCAAACTGTGATATGTGTATACCATGGAGAATTATTCAGCTATAAAAAAAGATGGTGACTTTACATCTTTTGTATTGACCTGAATGGAGTTGAAATACATTCTTCTTAGTAAAATATCACAAGAGTAGTAAAGCAAGTATGCAATGTACTCAATTTTATTGTGAAGTCAATAGGCAATCTAATACATGCCCACACAGGAGAATTCTATTCAAGTTGGGGAGGGAGGAATGAGGGAGGTGAGAGAGGATGGTGGGATTGTTGTGCTCCCACTTAAAGGGCAAAAGGTAGGGGTGTATGGCATGCCTTTGACTGTGGGACAAATTCAAAAATTGTTAGCTGGTTGGTTGTAACCTCACAATAACCTGAAACTAAAGGTTTCACACATATAAATAGATAAAAAAACAAAAAACAAATGACCATGTCAATAGGCACAGTAAAACAATTTGACAAAATTCAACATGCTTTCATGTTAAAATGGTAAAGATGGTAAATTATATATGTAAATTTAAAAATTCAAAATATATAGTAAGAAAACAGGATAAAAAGCTTAAGCCTAGGAGTTTGAGGCTGTAGTAAGCTATGATTGCCCCCTTGCACTCTAGCCCAGGTGACAAAGTGAGACCTTGCCTCTACACAAATAAAACATAAAGGAAGGAAGTAAAATTTAGAAAAAAGTGTTCAAGAGAAGATGTGGTTAAAAAATGCATTATCTTCAACAGTTAAAAAAAAAAAACCCAACAAACAACAAATAGAAGATAACTTCCTCACCTTGATAAAGGGAATTTATAAAATCCCCATAGCTAACATCACACTTAATGGTGAAAAACTAAATGCTTCTTGACTAAAATAGGAATCAGACAAGGATTTCTGCTCTTATCACCCTATACCACATAAAAACCTTCACTGAAAGGTTTGTAGCAGCTTTAGTCATGATTACCAAAATGTAGAAGCAACCAAATGTCCTCCTATAGGTGAATTGTCAAATTGCTGTAATAATGGACTATTAAGCCCATTCTTCTTAGGGACAAAAGGCGATGTATGAGGTCTATCAATTAAGTTTGTGAATTCATCCTAAGAAATGTGCTGTATACCTTTTTCTGAATATCACTATAGTCACCTTCAAAGTACTCCCTTTGGGAAGCTGTGCATTGATGCCAGAACCTAGTTAACCCTCAAAACAATTTGGAACTCTTTTTCTGGAATGATCATCAGAGCTGTCATCATAGGGGCACACAAACACACACAAAAAAATAATAAACACCAACTCAGCAAGACACTGCCACTTGGTGACATGAACACAACTGTGAGACACTGAGATGTCAAGGGTATGAAACTTTACCAAGTTATTTGTCCAGCACCGCCAAATAAGCACTTGGTGGCAAGTTTGAGAACTTAATATGAAGGTCAAAGGAAAAGAGATTCATTCCAGGAAAAGAGATTGATCTATAGAATCAATGGCATTTCTATCAGAAGTGTGAGAGACTATAAATAAATTGACAAGGTGATTCTAAAATTCAAATAACATATCAAAAGGGCAAGAGGAGCCAAAATAATCCTGGAGAGATAAAGAACAAAGTTCAGAGGACTCACAATTTCTGATTTCACAACTGACCATTAGGCAACAGCAACCAAGACAATGTAGTAATGTAGTTCTGGTAAAAAAAAAAAAAAAAAAAAAAATCAGTGGATTAGAATTAGAAATCTAGAAATCAACCACAACTTTTTGTTAATGCAACAGTAAGTGCTGAACAATAATTTGTTTCAAGAATGGTGACAAAACAAGCCAATGGTGAAAAATAATCATTTCAACAAGTGGTGCTAAAACAACTGGATATCTACTTATAAAAGAATGAAATCGGATTGCTACCTCACATCCAATATAAAATTTGTCTAAAAATTGGTCATATGCCTAAATGTAAATATAAAGAGCATAAAAACATCAGGGTAAATTTTATGATTTCTTAGATTTGTCAATGGCATTATAGATATTTTACTAAAATACAATCACACCACCTCCACTAAAAGTATATTGGGCTTAAACACTGAAAAGTTTTATGCTTTAAAGGATATCTTCAAAAGATTCAAAACAGAACCCATGGAATGGGAAACAATATTTGCAAGTTATTTATATGATTAAAATAAATCAGATAAATAAATTTAGATCTTATAAATAATCCTTACAACTCAATAAAAATCCTAATAAACCAATTAAAAATGCAAAAAAAAAATCTGAACAGACATTTCCCCAAAGAACATACACTAATGGCTATTAAGCACCTAAAAAATGCCCAAAATATCCGGTCATCAAGAAAATGCAAATCAGACCTTCAGTGAGATTCGACTCACCACACACTAAAATATTATAATAAAAGAAGACAGTAACAGATGTTGTCAGGAACGCGGAGAAATTGGAAACTCATGCTCTGCTGGTACAATGTGTAATGGGGTGATTACATTAGAAAAGAGATGACAGATCCAGAAAGAGTTAAACCTTGGGTGGCCATTTGACCTAGAAATTCCACTCTTAGGCGTAGATTTAGGAAAAAACGAGAACATACATTCATGTACAGATATGTGTATAAATGTTTATAGTAGTATTATTTGTATTAGACAAAAACGGAAAAGAACACAAATTTTATCAATCAACTAAATAAAAGGCTGTAAATCCATACAAATGGAATATTATTCACCCATAAAGGTAAATGAAATACTGATATATGCTACAATGTGGATTAGCCTTAGAAACATTATTCTACATGAAAGAAGATACAGCCTCTAAAACTATCAAAAGTAATCTTCTGTTTTTGGTTTTGGAAGGTATAATTGATGATCTGAGGTATTTCCAACACACCTGCCACTACTGGTCTTTTCTCCTCAGTATTGGCATAGTTGAAAGTATCCAACCTTTAAAATTAAAACTTACTTATAAGTAATATTCCTCTTATCACCTTATTTATTTATTCCACTTGTAAATTAGCCTTGACTATCTCCCATTTTCTAATCCATTCTGCAGTATTGTTTCCACCCTCACTATTGCAATAAAATTGCTTTTTAAGCTAGCAAGAATAATTTGTGAAAGCTAATTTTTTGCAGCATTTTTTTTATTTTCAAATTTATTCTCCTTCACATTCTATTCTTTTATCTATTCAGAAAGGAAGTTCCTTGAGTGTTTACCTTGCATCTGGTAAGAAATTTGTTGATGTGGCTTTGTTGTCTTCACATACAAACTTGTGATGGAGATAGGAATCGATCAGGCAATCTACCAATTACAGTCACAAATTATAATGAGTGCATTTAAGGAAGAATGCCTGATGCAGTGAGGGATTAAAACAGGTTAGCCTGATTTATATTAAAGCAATAGAGTAAAATTGGCTGCAGCTAAACATCATCTCAAGAAATCTAAACATTGCCCAGGTCCAAGTCCTAATCATAGAAAATTCTGATTTAATTGGCCTAGGGTATGGTATCAACAGCAGGATTTTAAAAATTACCCCAGGTGATTCTACTACACAGCCAAGGCTAAGAACTGCTCATAAAACCATCAGTTGTTGAAGTATGGTCCCCAGATTTGCAACATTAGCATCACCTGGGAACTTGTTAGAAATGCAAATTCTCAGGCCTAACAACCAGCACAACTGAATAAGAAATTCTGCAGGTAAGGCCCACAATTTGTGTTTATTAAGCCGTCTACTGACTTTGATACTGTTGTAATTTAAGAATCGCTTTATCAGGGAATTGATGAAGGTTTTCCTGAAGATGTTTCATCTATTCTGAAGTCTCAGATTTACATAGGTGTAGGGAGGGAAGGTGGTGTGAATCCATTTGCCCAAGTTCATAACCAGGGCATTATCTCCGACTCTTTGACCTCTCAATTGAATTGGTCACTTTGTGCTGAGATTCTGCATTTCTAATAAGCTGGCAACTGATATCTGTGGTGTTGAGCATGAGAACAGTCTATTGGTAATACAAATGTGGCTCACTTCAGGCCCGGTGAACAATGAAGATAAAAAAGCTTGGAGAACAGCATTAAGTATCAGATAGAGAGGTATGAGATGAGGCCAAAAAAGGAAAAGTAAAATCATGAAAAGTGCTGGCAGGTTTTGAATTTTATTCTAAGTTAAAGGAAGTCATTAATAGCTTCAAGCAGTATAGCAAAGTAAAGCGATTTGCATTTCAAAGAATGACTCTAGCCACTGAATTCAGAATAAACTGGAACAGAAAGTGAAAGTTAGAAGATTAATGGGAGGCTATCACAGTTCTCCAGTCTAGTGTGACTTTTTTTAAGATTACAAATATGGTGGCAAGATATGCAAATATGGACATATTTGAAAATACATTCTGCAGGAATAACCAATAATTCTTTATGCATTGGTTATGAGGTAAGAACAAAAGAAGATGTGAATAATATATATGTATAATAAAATATATGAAAACATAGATGCCTATCAAATAGCTGACAATAAACAATAAATAAATACAGGTAGTTGCTTATATAGTCTGGAGCTCAGAAGTGAAGTTTAAATTAAAGTTCAATTTGAGAGTCTATAGATTATATACTGATATATAGACATTTTTCCAAATCCAAAACAAACTATGGGCAGAGCATACAAAGATACACTGATCTAAAATGGAGCCTAAAGAAACTTCAACCTTTAGCAATTTGGAAAGAGCAGGAGAAGCCAAAAAAGAAGGCTTAGGAGAAGCAGCTAAAGAATCTAACAACTTTCAGCAGACTGTGGTGTTATGAAATGTAAGCAAAGAAAGTTTCTGGAGTAAGGCTGAAAGCAATATTATGAAAAGACGGTGAGAGGTCAAATAAAATTAGGGTATGATTTAGGACAAGAAAAATCATTTGCAAAAGCAAGTTTAATGGCAAATTTGGGGCAGAAACAAGATTGGGATTTTTGTTCCAGTTTCAGAAGGAATAAGAGAAGAAGTAGAGAGAATTTGTGTGAGCAATTCTTACCAAAACTTAGGGCTTCTTAATATGTTTTGTAAGCTTCTCATTGTCTTTTAATTTCTTAAATGTGGGAATTCCTCTTTCTTTATCTCACGCTTTTCCTAAGTTATCTGGATTATACCCTTCCTTTAAGTAAAATTTTGTCTTTATAGCTAGTTATTTATATTTAACTAACTTCCTTCTCCAAGTGACAGAAGATAAAATATCTCAAATGCATCTCAGAAGAATGTAGTCACCACAGGGGGAAATAGCTAATGTATTGATGTAAATGTTCAGTTTCAGTAAAGCCTAAAGCTACTTGCCCAAGAACATACTGAGAAGAAATAATGCAGGAGCTGAAAGAACAGAACAAAATGTTCGAAAAATTCATCATACAAAGGAAACAGGAGGGCAAGATGATTAGCCTATTTAAAAATGACTGAAAATGTGCTGCTGATAAACGTACCTGCCTTCTTTAGAGAGGATCTCAGACATGATGCATATGATCAGAAGAGGATAGGTCATCAACATGGAATATTTTGTTGTCACAAATAAAATAAATGGATGGCAACCTGAAGGATAGGTGTGCCCTAATTTGACTTTAAGCCATTAGAGTTTAATTTTTTAGAAATGACTACTAGAATTACATGGAATAGGTGGATATGAGATGGGTGTAGTCTGAGGGGAGGAACACTTGAAGCGAAGAAAACGTCATCATTCTAAGAGAGATCATAAAGCTGAGGTTGGCAAAGCCCAAGTGATAATAAAATACATCAAAACATGAAATGAACTTGCAAATAGCAACTGAAAGTATGCTCAGACTTATCTCACTTAACTTGAAGGAGGTACCCTTAACAGAAGTAGAAGACTGCATAGACATTGGGCTATTAAAGAACTGCCTTTGTTAGTCACATGTAAACTATTGGACACATTCCAGTGATTTCAAACACAGTACGATATGGAGTAGGATCATCCACAAACCAAATGGGTCTTATTTCCTACAATGGCTTTTGTGTCCATATAATAAATGACTCATCAACTTTGTTAAATGACTGAGCACTCTTACTCAGGAAACACCAGCCCACCCAGGTGCTGTAATTCAGTAATTTAAACAGTTTTGCCCAATATTTGGTGAGGACAATGGAGGGTCATTCATTGTCTGTAGCAAACATATCTTGCTCTTGCTCTGTAAACCAATCCTTTTCCTCCTTAATAAACTTGGTTCCATGCTTGCCTTACTTTGGGATGTCTGATTCGTCTGTAGCCAAGAGCACCCCAAGAACCCAGGCAACAAACAGCTGCCTGAAACCCCGACATTTTAGAACTCAGGCAACTGCCTTGAAACCTGGCACTAACTGGGTAAAACTTCAAAAATTAGTTCGTGACTCATAGAACTATAAAAGCATAAACTTTGTAAGCATTGTTTAAAAATATTGTATATCAGAAATATAACTTTAGTTTGATAATTATTTGATAGATTCTTGGGTTTATGTAGACTGTTTTAGTACAGACTATGTTATCTTGTATATATTTAATAACCCTTATATGAATTCCAATTGTTATTATATTTTTCAGGCAATTTTGCAACATCATAAATCAACATCCAGTCAACTCTAGGGTCTCAGTCACTGTACACATGTGTTTCCTGATAGTAGCGTTCCTAAGAACTGCAGACTTTTCCAGGTAATAATGAAGAGATTTCTGGGAAGCCCTAAGGATCTCATGAGGAAAGGGTGTTCTCTTGAGGGAAGCCTGCACACAGCATGATCATTTTGTTTTAGACAAATGAAGGGAGTAGATGGCAGATAGCGAACATATAAAACTGAATGAAAAGTTTTCCTAATTGTTGAGCCCAACACCCAACCCAACACTGTCTCTCTGTCACTTTCTCTCACTTACACACATCCTCCAGAGGATACTAATAAAATAGCAAAAATAAAATAAAATATAAAGAGACAAAGAAAACATAAGCTTCAAAAAATTTCTCTCCATGTTTTGTCTAAAGAGTGATTTTTATTTATTAATTATTGGTTTTATATCCAAAAAATGCCATTTCCTTTTTCTTAAACTAACCAATATTTTCATTGCATGAAGCTTTTAAACTCCAGACTGTCTGTATAACTGGAGTATTATATACATCCTTGGTTGTATTTTTATCTTCTCACATGTAAAAATAAGTGTTTTCATGACGTGAGTGTCCTGCCACCTGCTGGGGACACAGCTGGCTGTTATCAGGATGTCCTCCCCATGTGGCAGGACAGAATCTCTCTTTCCTCCACAGGAGCATCTGATAAGCAGGAAGTTCCAGGTACATAAGGAATGTCTGAGTTCATCTGTGAATAAATAATCCAGATTTGAAATATCAGAAGCCAAAGAATAACCTAACCATAGGAATCCAAAGTTTTACTCTGGAATTCATTCTCCATCCATTGGCTGAAAAATCACTTGATGCTGATTTGGTGTTTTGTTTGGGATTTCATTGCATTATAAAGATCAATCGGAGATTGGCAAAACCAGACATCTTTGTCAATATGAGTATATCTTCTCCTTTAGGAATGTTAAATATTTTTTCATTTGCTCAGATATTCTCTATTCTTTTTTAATCTATTTTATATTCTTTAGTAAAATGTTATGCATTTATTTATAGAATTAGTGCATATATATTGGTAGATTTGTTTCCAGTTAAAATTTTTTTCAGTTATTGGTTCTAATTGGTTACAGCTAGTTTATATGAAAGCTACTTTTTTTTTATTTTAATTGAGACAAAGCCCCACTATCCCACCCTTCGTAGATTGCCATGCTGTCATAGCTCACAGCAACCTCAAACTCTTGGGCTCAAGCGATTCTCTTGCCTTAGCCTCCTGGTAGCTGTGACTACAGGTGCCTGCCACAATGCCTGGCTATTATTGTTGTTGTTGTTGTTGTTCTTGTTATTGTTATTGTTTAGCAGGCCCAGCCGGTTCTAACCCAGTCCCGGAGCATGTGGTCAGCACCCTAACCACTGAGCTACTGGTGCCCAGCCAAAAGCTACTGATTTTGACAGAATAATGTTATACGTGCTGACTGATTTTTATGCCTTCATTTACTAGTGAAGTCAAGAGGTTTTCTGTTAATACTTTTTTTCTATGTTTTGGGGGCATTTTTTGTTTTATGCTTTTGCTCATTCAGTCTGCCATCATAATTCAGTTTCTTGAATTTAATATTTTTAAATTTGGAGGAGAAAACTAATTTGGGTAATTCACAGTCCTATAGTTCACTAAGAACAATATTACTCATTTGTAACCTAGTAACCGCATTTGTCACTAATTACACATTGCCGTGCTTACTAACTGTTCCATTGTGCTCTTTCAGTGTACCTGAAAGAAGTAACTGGAAATCTCAGTCATTTAAACATTTCAAGTCTGGAGAGGTGAGTGCAATTCCTTTATAATCCTTGCTGTGGGGAGAAATGGAAAGTTCTATGATATAGCATTAGATTTTCTAACTGTCAGCAAAAAGAAAAGCACAGCAGTTTTTCTACAGCATTTCTCCCTCACTTTAAATCAATTTGCCCAAAAGATTTTCTCCCACTTGGAATTAAAATGGCTATATATATATATATAAATATCTAAAAATATATAATCTGATACTTATCATATGCCTAAGAAATATCTATGCTTTTAAGCAAAATGATTCTGATACCGATTCTGAGGAAACACACTGGGGTGACGTTTTGCTGTATTTCACAATGAAGACAAACCCATTATCAGTCATCTGTGATCACAGGCACGAGTCAAGAGTTAGAAACCTACCTCATTGTGACTTTTAGAGATTAGTTTACCTTCCAAATTGCAAATACATGATAACTAAATCAACCTTAACTTTGATCTGTTAGTGATTCTGCAGATTAGTTTGTGAGACGTAAGATTAAAGTACTGAGATGTGGGGAATGTATTTGGTTTACTTGGGGGAATATTATGCTGTCATTCAAAATCATACTTAAAGAATATATAACAGCTTGGAATATTGTGATCTATTAAAAAAAAAGAGCAATACCTGAATTACTTGTTTTCAGAAAAGGACTTTGTGTTTTTAAAAAACTACATATAGGAGAAAAAGTCATTTCAATTCAAGTTGGGGAGTGGGGTCACCAGAGAGGGGGAGGGAAGGGGATGAGGATGCCTCACTGAATGAACACGTGGTGGGGGTGCTTGGCACATCTTTTGTGTGGGGGAACATAACCACAAGAGGGACTCTACCTAACATAATCGAGTATTTTAACCCAGTTCTTAGTATCCTCACATTAACCTGAAATAAATTTACCTTTTGAAAAAAAATTTACATAAACTCAAAATACTAGTAGTATTTATAGTAAGATACCAAAAGTACAGGTGGTCTCCTGACTTCATTTTTTCATATATTTTACTAGATGAATTTAAATACTGTGTTATTTTAAATAAAAATAGTTTGAAAGTATCATTGGTAAATACTCCTTAAAGACAAATACAAGTAGAAAGAAAATATGTATAAACTCCTCTATAGTATAATTTGAAAAATATTGACTTATAAATATCATTTTGTATACTGAAGTAAGAGCAAAGCTAACCAAGGAGTGAAATTAACAATGAAAATAGTGATTTCCCTAAACAACTTTATTTGACACTAACTAGATTCGGTATATATTATTAATGTAAGTTTCCTGACTTCATTATTTCATATATTTTATTAGATGAATTTAAGCATTCTGTTATTTTTAAATAAAACATAGTTTGAAAGTACCATTGATAAATACTACTGTAAAAACAAATACAAGTAGAAAGAATATATGTATAAATTCCATTATAGTATAATTTGAAAAAAAATTGACTTATAAATATCATTTTGTATAATGAAGTAAGAGCAAATCTAACCAAGGCATGAAACTGACAATGAAAATAGTGATTTCCCTAAACAACTTTATTTGACATTAACTAGAGTCAGTCCATAGTATTAATGTAACACAACAAATGTAATCATATGCTATCAATGTAGCACAACTTATCTTTGAAAGTCAATATGAGTGCTATATACTTAGTGCTATAAATCCATTTACATACTACAAATTTTATAATTAATACTAAAAAATACTTCTCTTACTGTCAACTTAAGCCAAATATAACCTAGTGGTTTTTTTCCCTATTATCTCAGGCAGAAGGGCTCAAAGACAAACCTCAGAGGACACAACATCTTAATTTCAAGATTCATTACACTTTATAATCCACAAACTCAGGTGCACCATCTAGCAGTCTCATGCTCGGTGGCAATAGTTTATCACTGGAGTTGGGCTAGGCATGGACATTTTCCAAGAACAATGAATAATGGAAGTGTTAGAGGATATAGTGCTTATCTTAATGTGTATTCTAATTTAGAAATTAGTTTTTATAGTTTTATTTTTTCCTATCTTTCTTTGGTATATGTTCAATTATATTGTTTCTCTATTTCCCCTTTTCTCTGAAATTTTACCATGATTTGAAAACATTTGCATGTTGTTTGCTTTGATTTTGAGATTAGTGTGCATGTAATTTAGACTTTTTTATTCCCACATAATAAAGTTTTAATGAGCAGAACATTGCCTTAATTTTCATTTTTCTCCATTTTCCACATAGACACTCACTAGGGGGTAACCCCAATACTCTTTAACAAGCAAAATCTCTTTAATTTAAAAACACACGATTTGGGAGTTTATGCAAAGGTCCTATTGTAATGAATTGTGTTTACTAAGTTGATTAAAGTGTACTCCTTTTTATTTGTCTTACATATCTCAAATATGAGGTGTCATGGGGATGCTTCACATAGATCATAGAAGATCCCCGATCCAGCTTTGAAAAATGTGATTGGGGTAACAGCTTCCAGCCATTCACTCCCTCTTGCTTATCACAAACTTTGAACCAACATCACTTGTCTTGATGTGATCATAGCAGATAACAGAAAAAAACTGTGAAATAAAATTATAGTCATTTTAACCCAGAATTATTTTAATAGGCAATTTTTCTGTCAGACTTTTCTCCTGAGTTGGCAGACTTCATTGAAACCAAAATATGGTCTAAAAGTTTCTTCTGCACAATCCTGCTCCCTGCTCTGTTTCACAGGTGTTTCTCCCTAATAAACTCTTTTAGCTCTTCCAAAATTCAGTCTCAGCCTCTGCTGTTCAGAGGATTCAACTTTCACATAACACAGGCATTATTTCCTGATAACACTAGCCCAAACTATTGTAGACTAATTAACTGTGACAATATTTATCCACTTGGTAAAAACACATCCCCTAAATCTTGATATCATGTGAAGATGAGATAAAAAATTTATTAATTTGAACAATATATGGCACAGGTATAGGACTTAAACTTCATCAGATTAATTCATCATTGAGTGTGTAATGATTTACATATTTTGAGATACTTCTACATCCTCAGAATAGAGAGAAAAGCATAAACATCTTCTGTTTCTTCAGTTATAGAAATGAATAAGGCCCCTTTTAATGTGAGAATGGCTGTATTTATTGGCATTCTTCACTACAACAGCAGAATTTTAGAAATAGCAGCAATAAAAAAGGACAACAAAAACATTGTATTTGCCTTTATAAAGATCAAAATTACAATCATATTTTTAGGTTTTGAAGGAAATGGTTTATTCTCAGATAGAAAGTTCAGGTATCTTATATCATGATTGTGGTCAATCAAAGTTTTGACCACTGCTTTGTTTTTTGTGCGTTCAAAATATGAAGAAAAAGGCTCGGCGCCTGTGGCTCAATGGGCTAAGGCGCCAGCCACGTACACCTGAGCTGGCAGGTTCGAATCCAGCCCAGGCCTGTCAAACAATAATGACGGCTGCAACCAAAAAATGGCCGGGCGTTGTGGCGGGCGCCTGTAGTCCCAGCTACTTGGGAGGCAGAGGCAGGAGACTCACTTGAGCCCAGGAATTGGAGGTTGCTGTGAGCTATGATGCCACAGCACTCTGTCCAGGGTGACAGCTTGAGGCTCTGGCTAAAAAAATAAATAAATAAATAAATAAAAATGGAAACACTAGCTGGGGGTTGTGGTAGGCATCTATAATCCCCAGCTACTCAGGAGGCCGAGGCAAGAGAATCACTTGAGCCCAGGAGTCTGAGGTTGCTGTGAACTCTGATACCACGACACTCTACCTAGGGTGACAGAGTGAAACTCAGGCTCAAAAATAAAAAATAAAACCCTCCAACATCTTGCATAACTTAGTGTACATTGATTATTGTTGATCTCTGCCTGATGGCATGTGATCCTCAGGGGGGGGGCAGGGATTTCTAACGGGTGTGTCCCCTGCTACAGCCCCTCACGGAGAGTAGTGCCTGACACCTGTCACAGGATTGAGTGAAGGAGCAGGTGGACTGCTTTCTGTCCAGTGAGCCACTGTTTCACGTTTCGAAGGAGAGAATCACAAAAGTTATTGACCTTGTAATTGTTAAGAATATCCAAGCGCTTGGGTTAGGGTTGTCACTTGGCTCATCTTTCAGTGGAGACTTCTGCAGAATTTCATGATTAAGTGGCAATGAAGTGTGGTGCTGACAGGCCCCAGAACCCTGACCTGGTGTCCTGGCTGCACCGTGTCACAACTCGGGAGCCTCCACTGACTCTGTCAAACCGGAGCTCTCGCCCCTTGAGTGAGACCCTTCTTGGAGTCCTTCATGTCAAGGAGCTGTCCTAAGAGCCAGAGAACAGGTGTTCCTTGCTTTTTATTCCCTTTCATGCCCAAATAGCACCTTCAGTGTTCTCATCCTCCTGCTGGAGTACCTGGCACCTGGCAGGACTCATTGATGTCTGGGGTGATGACTGGGGGCTTTGCCTTCAACCAAGTGGGCTCTCACAGTGCAGAGGTTTTGACCCCCTTTATTGCTGCTCACAGGGCAGAAATTGTGGTGGGGCCATGTAGTCACAATTTTCCTCTCATCTCACTTAGACATCGAGGAAAAAGGTCTTCTTTTTCTTCTCCTTTTTTTTTTTTTTGTAGTTTTTGGCTGGGGCTGGATTTAAACCTGCCACCTCCGGCATATGGGGCCGGCACCCTACTCCGTTGAGCCACTGGTGCTGCCTCATTGTTTTTTAATTTAATTTTATTTTTCTATTATCTTTGTCATTAAATCATAGCTGTGTACAGTAGTGCAATCAAGGGGTACAATGTGCTGGTTTCATATACAATCTTAACTAGTTTCATCAAACTGATTAACATAGCCTTCCTGGCAATTTCTCCATTATTATATGAAGACGTTTGTATTCTGCATTTAGCCAGGTTCGCCTGTACCCTTCTAAGATGCAACGTAGGTGTGCCCCACCAATTACCCTCCCTCCGCCCCAGCCTCCCCTCTCCCCTTCCTACCTTTGCCCCTTTCCCTATATTCTTGTGTTGTAGTTGGGTTATACCATTCCTTTTTTTTTTTTTTTTTAAGACAGAGTCTCACTCTAGTAGAGTGCTCTGGCCTCATAGCTCACAGCAACCTCAAACTCTTGGGCTCAAGTGATCCTCCTGCCTTACCCTCCCAAGTAGCTGAGACTTCAGGCACCTACCATGACACCTGGCTAATTTTTCTTTTTTCTTTTTTTTCTTTTAAGACAGAGTCTCACTTATTAACCCTTGGTAGAGTGCTGTGGTGTCACAGCTTATAGCAACCTCCAACTCCTTGGGCTTAGGCGATTCTGTTGGCTCAGCCTCCCAAGTAGCTGGGACTACGGGTGCCCGCTGCAACACTGGCTATTTTTTTGTTGCAGTTTGGCTGGGGCTGGGTTTGAACCCAGCATCCTTGGTATATGGGGTTGGTGCCCTACCCACTGAGCCACAGGTGCCACCCTAATTTTCCTGTCTTTAGTAGAGATAGGGTCTCACTCTGCTCAGGCTGAACAAAGGTCTTCTTATTCTTTTTTTTTTTTTGAGACAGAGCCTCAAGCTGTCACCCTGGATAGAGTGCTGTGGCATCACAGCTCACAGCAACCTCCAATTCCTGGGCTCAAGCGAGTCTCCCGCCTCTTCCTCCCAAGTAGCTGGGACCACAGGCACCCACCACAACGCCTGGCCATTTTTTGGTTGCAGTCGTCATTGTTGTTTGGTAGGCCCTGGGGCTGGATTCGAACCCGCCAGCTCAGGTGTACGTGGCTGGCACCTTAGCTCCTTGAGCCACAGGCGCCGAGCTGGTCTTCTTATTCTTTAATTGAAATAAACAAATCAAGCCAGAGTGATTTGTAAACAAAGGGAGAGTCCTAATGTGAAGCGTGCAGACAAATTGTGTCCTTTGCTCCTACCTCTACTTAGGGACACATGGAGTCCTCCACATACCTTGTCTGAAGAAAAAAGACAATAAGAATCACAGGCTGGCAGGCTGGCTCAACAGGCTAAGGCGCCAGCCACGTACACCTGAGCTGGCAGGTTTGAATCCAGCCCCAGGGCCTACCAAACAACAATGACGGCTGCAACCAAAAAATGGCTGGGCGTTGTGGTGGGCGCCTGTAGTCCCAGCTACTTGGGAGGCAGAGGCAGGAGACTCGCTTGAGCCCAGGATTTGGAGGTTGCTGTGAGCTGTGGATGCCACGGCACTCTATCCAGGGTGACAGCTTGAGGCTCTGTCTCAAAAAAAAAAAAAAAAAAAAAGAAGAATCACAGGCTGTTACCTTGGCACCCACATATGCTCCCTTGGGGAAGGAAAGTGACTGTGGTGCAGCCCTGGGGACCTATGGCCATTGTGAGATTTTCCTGGGAGCTGCCCATTCTTCTTGGGCAAGTTCCTCAATTTCTCCCATTGAGGAATTTTTTTTCCATTTGTATTTGGGGATAATAATATTTATCTTACATGATTCTTTTTTTTGAGACAGAGCCTCAAGCTGTCACCCTGGATAGAGTGCTGTGACATCACGGCTGACAGCAACCTCCAATTCTGGGGCTCAAGCGAGTCTCCTGACTCCGCCTCCCAAGTAGCTGGAACTACAGGTGCCCGTGACAACGCCCGGCTATTTTTTGGTTGTAGCCATCATTGTTTGGTGGCCTGGGCTGGATTCAAACCTGCCAGCTCAGGTGTATGTGGCTGGCGCCTTAGCTGCTTGAGCCACAGGTGTCGAGCCTATCTTACATGATTCTTGTAATGAATAGGGGTAATATATGCAAATGTTGGACAGATAATAAGTATTTGATATTAATAATAGCGATAATAATGTCATAGCCACTCCCAATTGTTTTGTGCCAGGGACGATGCTATGCATACTACCTTTATGGGTCCCTTTAATGCTCCCAGCAATCCCATTCCATAGACACTGTTGTTAGTTTTAGTTTGCAGATGTGAAAACTAAATCTTAAAGGAATATGTCTCTAAGCCATGCAGAGAGCTGGTAGGGAGGATTCCAGCCAAGGGCTGGCTGCCTAATTCAAGATCCAATTTCTCTTAAAATTTTTTTTTTTTGGTTCAGTGCTTGTGGCTCAAATGGCTAAGGTGCCAGCCACATACACCTGAGCTGCTGAGCTGGCAGGTTCGAATCCAGCCCAGGCCCGCCAAACAACAATGATGGCTGCAACCAAAAAAAAAAAAAAAATAGCTGGGTGTTGTGGTGGGCGCCTGTAGTCTCAGCTACCTGGGAGGTAGAGGCAAGAGAACTGCTTGAGCTCAGGAGTTGGAGGTTGCTGTGAGCTGTGATGCTACAGCACTCTCTACCTATGGAGATAGCTTGAGGCTCTGTCTTAAAAAAAAATTTTTTTTTCTTTATTTTGTTTTTATTATGGCATGTTAGCTTAATTTACAGCAAGTAGAAAATAAACTAGGTCTTGTTTTGATCTAAACATTGATATTTTAAAGGTTGTTCACAACATTTGTTCAAAAGAACATTTAAAAATACCTTTTTAGAAGCTCATCTAAGAAAGAAAACACAAAGTTTAGCCCCACAACTTTCCTTTTTGCCAGAACTACAAACTACTGCTATCTACAGTTTTAAATAGATTTTTTTTTTTAGACAGAGTCTCACTCTGTTGCCCTGGGTAGAGTGTGGTGGCATCACAGCTCAGAGCAACTTCAAACTCTTGGGTTCAAGAGATCCTCTTGCCTCAGCCTCCTGAGAAGCTGGCACTACAAGCACCCATCACAATGACCGGCTAGCTTTTCTATATTAGTAGAGATGGGGTCTTGCTCTTGTTTAGGCTGGCCTTGAACTCCTGAGCTCACCAATCCACCTTAGAGGATTGGGCCAACAATCCTCTAAGACTTTCAGAGTGTGAGGATTATAGGTGTGAGCCACCACGTCTGCTGAGCTGCTCAAATTTTATGTGAATTTCTGATGTTTTCTAATCATAAAATCAGATGATATTTCAGATATTTATAGAAAACAAGAAAAATAGAAAAATCAGTGAAGTCTCCGTGTTTCAACTAAAAACTCAATCTCCCTGAAAATACTATGTAACACAATTGGCATTACTCTCCCAGACGGTGGGGTTAACCAAAAATTACTGTACACTGTATCAGAAACAAACTATTATCAGGGAACTGAACCTTTTGATAACACATAAAGGTCCAGCCTGAACCTAAACGTGCCTGAGAAGTCAGTGTCATACTGTAACTATAATCTCACTTTGGTTATTCTTTTTTATTAGCAAGCTACATTTCTAGGCTAAAGCTCTACCAAGTGTGAATATGAAAGTTTATTTTTTTTGGCTGGGTGCTTGTGGCTCTGTGGTTAGGGCACACTGGCCACGTGTACCAGGATTGTTGGGTTCGAACCCAATCTGGGCTTGATAAACAAACAAAAAAATAGCTAGGCATTGTGGCGGGCACCTGTTGTCCTAGTTACTAGGGAGGCTGAGACAAAAGAATTGCTTCAGCCCAAGATTTTGAGGTTGCTATCAGCTGTGACGCCACTGCACTCTACCAAGGGAAACATACTTAGACTCTATCTCAAAAAAAAAAAAAAAAAAAAAAAAGACAGAGAGAGAAAGTTTGTTTTTGATAAGACAATGTTGCAAATTAGGATCAGCTGTCATCTTTTCACCAAATACTTCAAGCATAAAAAAATGAGAACCTTGGCCACCCACGATGGCTCACATCTAGCACTCTGGGAGGCAGAAGCAGGAGGATCCCTTGAGCTGTCTGTCTACAGAAAATAGAAAAATTAGCCAGATGTCATGGTGATTGCCTGGAATCCCAGCTACTCAGGAGACGGAGGCAGGAGGATGGCGTGAGCCCAGGAGTTTGAGGTTGCAGTGAGCTGTGATGATGCCACTGCACTCTAGGAGAGAAAGTAATACACTGTCTCCAAAAAGATATTAAAAGAAAACTAAAGGAGCAAGAAAGAGGGAGAGACCAAGTGCTTTTTAAGCATTATTGCAATATTATAATCTCAATCACTTAAGTAAACCAAACTATGAGTAAATGAATGATACATGCCTAAAAATTATCAGCTTTATACTATCATTGGCCACTGGCTGTATGACTAGTCCAAGACCTTGTTCTAGATTTTGACCTAGACCTAGACTGTGAGCTTGACTGAGATTTGGATCTAGGTGAAAGATCCTTACTTCCTTTTCATATCTTGAGCCAGAAGTACAATGTGTTTTGGAACCTCTTTTAGAGGTGCCTCTAGTTTTGGTATGGGGTGTGGACCTAGACCAGAAATTAGCCTTTGTTTGTTTCTTTCTTGGGCTGGGACTTGGACCATGTTCTTAACTGAATTTAGATCTTGAAAAAGATCTATTTTGGTGTCTGGTTCTGTCATTGTTGGGATGGCTTCTGAAACTCCCTGGTCTTCCAGTCTGTGTTGGGGACGATAAGACATTCTTGAGTTGTAATCAAAAGATCAGCTTTTTGGCTTGGTGCCCGTGGCACAGTGGTTATGGTGCTGGCCACATGGCCACATGCACTGAGGGTGGTGAGTTCAAACCCAGCCTGGGCCATCTAAACGACAATGACAACTGCAAAAAAAAAAAAAATAGCTGGGAGTTATGGCGGGCACCTGTAGTACCACCTACTCGGGAGGCTGAGGCAAGAGAATCCTAAGGCCAGGATTTGGAGGTTGCTGTGAGCTGTGACGCTACAGCACACTACTAAGGGCAATAGAGTGAGACTCTGTCTCTAAAAAAAAAATAACACAGTTATTTAACAAAAAAATAGCTGGGCATTATGGCAGGCACCTATAGTGCCAGCTACCTGGGAGGCTAAGGCAAGAGAACCGCTTTAGCCCAACAGTTGGAGGTTGCTATGAGCTGTGATGTCAATAGCTCTCTACCGAGGGCAACAAAGTAAGACTCTGTCTCCAAAAAAAAAAGAAGGCAGGGTGGTGCCTGTGGCTCAACGGAATAGGGCACTGGCCTCAGATGCCCGAGGTGGTGGGTTCAAACCCAGCGTGGGCCAAAAATCTCAACAACAACAAAAAGAAGGCGAATAACAATATGTGGATTGGTGACTGAATGCAGGGTTTATTCGCCCATGTACATTAGGTTCCCCCTGGTATACAGAAAGAACACGCGCTCAGGAGCCACACTGGCCTAGACGATGCTGTCCACCCTACCTCTCCCACCTGTGGGAGCTTGAGCAAGTAACCTGCCTTCCCTGAACCCATTTCCTCATTTGCAAAATACAGACCTGAATTTTTGCTTATCAGAGTATTTGTGAAGATTTCATGAAATATCTCTTCCTTTCCCTCCCAATGCCAGGAATCATGATGAGTGGCGGTCTGTTCTGACTGAGTTGGGAAATGGACATGAAGTCAGCACCTTCCTTGGCTACTCTGAAAGACTTCTTGTAATGAGAGGGATTAGAGTTTTGATTAGGAAAAAAAAAAGCGGGGGCGGCTCTCATAGCTTGGTGGGTAGGGCGCCAGCCACATACGCCAGGGCTGACAGGTTCGAACCTGGCCCGGGCCAGCGAAAAACAACGACAACTACAACCAAAAAAAAAGAAAAATAGCTGGGCGTTGTGGTAGGTGCCTGTGATCACAGCTACTTGGGAGGCTGAGGCAAGAGAATCTCTTAAGCCCAAGAGTTTGAGGTTGCTATGAGCTGTGACACCACGGCACTCTACTACCCAGGGTGACAGCTTGAGACGCTGTCTCAAAAAAAAATAAAATAAGGCTCAGCGCCTGTGGCTCAACGGGCTAAGGCGCCAGCCACGTAACACCTGAGCTGGCGGGTTCGAATCCAGCCCGGGCCCGCCAAGCAACAATGATGGCTACAACCAAAAAATGGTCGGGCGTTGTGGTGGGCGCCTGTAGTCCCAGCTACTTGGGAGGTAGAGGCAGGAGACTCACTTGAGCCCAGGAATTGGAGATTGCTGTGAGCTGTGATGCCACAGCATTCTAACCAGGGTGACAGCTTGAGGCTCTGTCTAAAAAAACCAAAAAACCAAAAAACCAGCAAACAGAGGATGATGATTTAGTCCCAGGAACATGATTTGGTGACCTCGGTATTATAAAGACAATCATCTTGTGACCCATGTCCCAGAGTCCTAGAAACTGGAGGTCTGAGGGGTACAGGTGCTGTGGAGCTTATCCCCCCTACATACCATCTCCCAAAGGGGCACCCTTGTTCTACTCAAAGACTTTTAGGGTGACCCAGTCATTGTCATGGGAGGCTGGCATTTTTTGTTGTTGTTTTCTTTTTTTAAGAAATTCACCCAACAGAAAATTAATTTTTTATTTTTGTGCAGGTTTTGGCCAGGGCTGGGTTTGAACCCGCCACCCCTGGCATATGGGGCCGGCGTCCTACTCCTTGAGCCAGTTTTTGTTTTAGATCAGTTTACCTCTTTCTAAGGTTTGTCTCAAATCCTTCCTGCGTCTAACTTCCACTAGCCTCTAGCAAAACACATTTTCCCATCTCTTCCCTCTGTGGTTGGGCCGGGATTGGATTCTAATGGTTATCTACCGAGCAGAGTACTTTATAGTCTCTGATAACAGCCCCTCATTCAGGCAAATCAATATTAGCAACAGCTTAAATTAAAAAGAAAAAACTCACAAGGCCCCTGTCTATGTCTCTGGTGGTTTAGCAACATGGCACCTGTAATTCCCCACAGTCCACGGCACAGAACAGTGGAGGTGGTGGTGAATGCTGGTACTGATAACAGTGGCGATATATTGCCCAGTTAAGATACACTTCTTGGTATTGCATGTCAAGTCCAGGTCACTGCATCAGCATTACCGAGCATGTCACCAGGCCATGAGAAGCACTAAATCTAACTGCAGCCTCCAAGTCGGTTTTCTCTTTCAGCTCCTGTTATCATTGTTTGGAATCATATTCAAGGTTAGGCGTGGTGGCTTGTGCCTGTAATCCTAGCATTTTGGGAGGTTAAGGCAGGAGGATAATCTGAGGTCAGGAGTTTAAGACCAGCCTGAGTAAGACCAAGAGCAAGAGCAAGAGCAAGACCCCATCTCTACAAAAAATAGCAAAGTCAGAAAAATTAGCTGGTGCATGCCTGTAATCCCAGCTACTCAGCAGGCTGAGGCAGGGGGATCTCTTGAGCCCAGGAATGTGAGGAGGTAGTGGGCTATTATGATGTCACTGTACACCAGCCTGGGTGATGGAGCAAGACTTTGTCTCAAAAAAAAGGTTGGGCAGTACCTATAGCTCAAAGGAGTAGGGTGCCGGCCCCATATACCCGAGGTGGCAGGTTCAAACCTGGCCCTGGCCAAAAATAGCAAAAAAAAAAAAAGTTGGGGCTCGGTGCCTGTGGCTCTCAATGGGCTAAGGCACCAGCCACGTACACCTGAGCTGGCGGGTTCGAATCCAGCCCGGGCCCACCAAACAACAATGATGGCTGCAACCAAAAAATGGCCGGGCATTGTGGTGGGCGCCTATAGTCCCAGCTCCTTGGGAGGCAGAGGCAGGAGACTCGCTTGAGCCCAGGAATTGGAGGTTGCTGTGAGCTGTGATGCCAAAGCACTCTACCCAGGGTGACAGCTTGAGGCTCTGTCTCCAAAAAAAAAAGATTGGTTTGGTGCCTAAGGATCAAGTGGCTATGGATCCAGCCATGTTCATCTGAGCTGGTGGGGTCGAATCCAGCCCAGGCCCACCAAACAACAATGACAGCTGCAACCAAAAAATGGCCAGGCGTTGTGGCAGGTGCCTGTAATCCCAGCTACTTGGGAGGCGGAGGCAGGAGACTCGCTTGAGGCCAGGAATTGGAGGTTGCTGTGAGCCGTGATGCCACAGCACTCTATCCAGGGTGATAGCTTGAGGCTCTGTCTCAAAAATAAATAAATAAATAAATAAATAAAATAAAATAAAAATAAAAATGATTAATTGCATGGCATGTGACTTTCTTGGCTTAAAAAAACATAAAAAGTAAAACTACCATCACCAACTACCACAACAAAATCAATAATCAAACTCATTTGATGGAAGTGGGTGTGAGGAAGGATTAAATGAACCCAAAAAGGTGTGCCCAAGAGTGTGCACTCAGCATGAATGCCATCCACAGGTGACTTTGCTGCTGCTTGTGCCATGTTTGTGCCCTTATGTCAATGGGCTCTTTTACAAAATGTTAAATGTGGTGGGTAAGGTGTAGATTGATGAGATTTCTTCTTAAAGACATTACAGCCTTTTTTGCCAATTACGTGTAAATGAATTCCAATTATGGAAATGCTCACTGAGTAGAACAGACTGGGAATTTGGATCATTCTAGACATCTGTCCATCCCACAAAGATCTTGGTAACTACATCTACCCACAATTGGGCAATTACACATACCCAAAAGACTTTGGGGTCCTACATTCCCACACTTGGCCCTATTGACACATGGCATCCTAGGATGCCCTCTTGTCCCCTCAGTGGGCAGCAGACCCTTTTGCACATAATCAAGGGCTCAGCACTACCTCTCTGTTCCAGGAGAAAGGTGCCCCACTGTCCTTCATGACAGTGCTCCAGTTCTGCGGCTGGGATCTGCAGTGTGCCTCTGCGGCCGTCAGGGAGTAGGAGTATGTGAACAGCCCATTCACCTCGAGCAAGACGTACTCAGCTTCGACTACCTCCTGGAAAATGTCTCCTTGCCACCTGGGACACATGCACAGAGCATGGCCTCAGGAGTCAGGTGGGTGGGTGGGGGGGCCAACCACAACCTCTCTGCGGTGGAGGTGTCCCAAAACCATTCTGGGGATGAGAGGCAGCAGATAGCAAAGCACAGGACCCCCTGGCTGCACCCAAGGCTACAATGTGTGGAGAGAGGGGGACAGAAGTGGTGACAGAGCCAGGTGGACAGGTAGGAGGTGACACCTGGCACTGAGTATTTTCTGCTGGGTGGAAACCAAAGTCCTGTCTGAGAAGGGGTCAGATAAGCAGAGTTGGGAGGAAATTGATGTTGGGCTACATAACTGAATAATATCACAAATAAAACCCTTCAAGGGCACCCCTGATCCCTTTCTGAGGACATCTAGTGACATCTGATCTTTAGTATAAAACTCACTTCCTGCTTGAGAGGAATGGCATGTATACATGCAAGAGATCAGAAACCTGGCCTCCAAGAAAAAATGTGTGTATGAGGTGTGGCAATAATAATTATGGTAAAGATTCTCTAGATTCCAAAGGTCTCTTGATGCTGGAGGCAGAGGTTGTGCTCAAGGTCTGCAGTTTTGCAAAAACAAAGACAGAGACATTATAGTCCCATCAGGCAAGCAGCTTTTGTCTACTTCTTCCTGTTTTGCGATAATAAATATGGACCTGAGGTTTACTCAGGAGGGTTCCTCCCAGAGTTCCTCCATCCCCCAACACAGACTTTGTTTGAAGCCTCCTCCTTACTCACACAAAGACACCCCCCCCCCAAATCTGGTGACTCCAAACACCTTCAATCTGGAAATATTCACAAGGTCTACATTTAGGGCTCTTAATCAGGGCTTTCTCACACCTATGGTGCATTTTTAAAGGGTATATGTCAAATCTACTAAGTGTAGAGTATAAATGTCTTAACACAATAATTAAGAAAGTATGGTGAAGGCTATGTTAACCAGTTTGTTGTAAGTATTTCAAATTGTATATAAAACCAGCACATTGTACCCCATAAATCAATTAATGTACATAGCTATGATTTAATAGAAAAAAAAGATGAAAGAGAAGATGTAAAAAAAAAAAATCAGGGTTTTCTTCTAAAAATCATTTCTTTTGGATGCATATTGTATCTCTGTTGCAGTAAGCAATACAATACCTTGGATTGCAGTCATGTGTTCCTATGTGCATGCCTTATGTGTTGCCTGCAGGCATGATCATGTGTATGTCATGTTCACGTGTGTTGTGTGCGTAAGTGGGGAAGATCTGTTCTGAAAGAGACAGAATCTTATTTTAAGCAGAACACAGGGGCCCTGTGGATGGTAACCCCAGATGCTGTGAAGACCAAAGGGGAGTCAACTGTCAGCTTTCACGCACCCTGTCCCCAATATGGCTATCTGAGCAAAGGATCCCTTGGTAGCCTCACTTCTAGAACCTTCTCCTCTCCTCATCACAATGTGATTATGGCTGTCCCTAGGACACGGCTGCCCTCAACATCTCAGATGCCACCCACATAAACATCACATAAATGCAGACACTGTACCAGGTGGGAATCAGGTAAGTGGAGATATGATCAGGGAAGACAGCAGAACCACGGCAAGGGAGAGAATGTTAGAGACTGAACTGTGTTCCCCTAAAATTCCTGTGTTGAAGCCCTAATACCCCCCCTATATGACTGTATTTAGAGATGGGGCCTTTGAAAAGGCAGTGAGGGTTAAATGAGGTCATAGGGCGGGGGCCTAGTTGGATAGGACAGGTGTTCTTGTAAGAGGAGGAAATGACATCAAAGTGTATGTGGACTTGTGCTCTCTCTCCTCCCTCTCTATCCCTCTCCCTTCTCCCCTCCTTACCTGCCACCTTCCCCCACCCACATGAGGGCACATCAAGAAGGTGGCTGGCTGTCTGCAAGCCAGGAAGAGAGCCCTCACCAGGAACCAACATTGCCAGCACTTTGATTTTGGATTCCTCACTTTTAGGACTATGAGGAAACAATGTCAATTTTTAAGCCACGCCACCTGTGACATGCTGTTAGGACTAAGACAGTGGCAGGGGGTGGGGTGCTGTATGCTGTATGGGCCAACAGGGGCAAGCACAGTGTTCTAGGAGAAGGCATAGGAGGGCTGAAGCCTGGAGGAGGCTGGTGGGAATAAGATGGAGGATAGTGTGACCCTGGGGCCAGAGAACATTAGGCTATGTCACCATGCTATAGGACTTACAGCTCGATCACGGGTTTCCATGGGGTGTCATAGTAGATTAGGCCAGGACAGCCTAGATGCTCATATGAGTAGTGCACAACCAGGTCCTTGGTGGCCATTTGCCCCTGGAATCTGGGGTCATAGGATTCCCTTCAAGAGAATAGAAAGCAGATGCGGGTGGTGGGGTATGAGCTCCCCCCAGACAGCCAACCTTTCACAGCCTTAGTTTGCTTTCTGCAAATGAGGAATGCTTCTCAAGAGTGAGCAGAGGTGGCATTTGAGGATTCGAAGCCAAGGTTCAAACGACACCAGAATCTCCCGTTTTGGTTAATCTTATGTGTCAGCTTGGCTGGTCCATGGTGCTCAGATGTTTGACTAAACATGGTTTGGATATTTCCAAGAAGGGTTTTGTTTTTGTTTTTTAAATAAGATTAACTTTTAAGTTGGCGGACCTAGAGTAAAGCCATTTAGCCTCTATAATTTGAGTGGGCATCACCTAATACACTGAAGGCCTTAACAGACAAAGACAGCCCTGACCCCACCAGCAAACTCTTCCCTGGGTTTCAGCCTGATACCCCACTTTACAGACCTTGGATTTACTAGGCCTGTATAGTTACATGAGCCAATTGCTTAAAATAAATTCTCTATCCCCCCATCACTCCACTAATTATGTTGTTGTTTCTTTCTTTTTTTTTTTGAGACAGTGTCTAACTCTGTTGCCCTCCGTAGAGTGCTGTGATGTCACAGCTCACTGCAACCTCAAACTCTTGGGCTTAAGCGATTCTCCTGTCTCGGCCTCCCAAGTAGCTAGTACCATAGGCATCCAC
Source organism: Arctocebus calabarensis (assembly GCA_963573935.1). NCBI lineage: Eukaryota > Metazoa > Chordata > Mammalia > Primates > Lorisidae > Arctocebus > Arctocebus calabarensis. The sequence continues at coordinate 26,427 of CAUYON010001588.1, forward strand.
CCCAATGCCTGTCTTTTTGTTGTTGTTATTGTTGTTGTTGTTGTTGTTGTTGCAGTTCTCATTGCAGTTTTAGCTGGCAGAGGCTGAGTTTGAACCCGCTACCCTCGGTATAAGGAGTCGGCACCCTTCTCACTGAGTCACAGGCACCACCCCCACTAATTAATAGTGAGAACCATTACTAATAACCTCTACTGTGGTTTGAATGTCTGTGTCTCCCCAAAATCTATAGGTCAAGGGCGGCGGCTGTGGCTCTGTGGGTAGGGAGCCAGCCCCATATACTGAGGGTAGCGGGTTAAAACCCGGCCCCGGCCAAACTGCAACAAAAAAATAGCCGGGCGTTGTGGCAAGCATCTGTAGTCCCAGCTACTTAGAAGGCCGAGGCAAGAAAATCGCCTAAGCCCAGGAGTTGGAGGTTGCTGTGAGCTGTGTGATGCCATGGCACTCTACCAAGGGCGATAAAGTGACACTCTGTCTCTACAAAAAAAAAATAAACAAAAATAAAAAATTCATAGGTCAAAACCTAATCCTAGTGCAGGGGTGTTGGGAGGTGATAGGATCAAGAGGGTGCAGCCCTTATGAATAGGATTACCCTTATAAAAGAGGCTTGAGGGGGTTCCCTTACCCTCTCCATCATGCAAGGACACAGTGATAAGGCACGATCTGTGAGGCAGGGAGCAGGCCCTCACAAGACCCCAAATTTACCTTGATCTTGGACTTGCCAGCTTCCAGAACTATGAGCAATCAAATTCTTTTCTTTGTAAACTACCCAGTCTAAGGTATTTCATTATAGCAGTCTGCGTGGACCAGGACAATATCCTTTATTCCCTTGTAGGTTCCAGACCCACCACCCCTCACTAAACCTAGAAATACCAGTTTGGGCTCTGGAAGAGTGGCTGACTCTTGGCTTGTATTCCAGGGGCTGAGTCTTACAAAACATACAATGTATATGGGGTGTACCAGCTTGGTGAGGGCCTCCCCCAGGCTGCAAAGAGGGGCCCTGATACAGTTTGGAGCCTTTCCCCTCCAAAATTCATGTTGAAATTTGATTCCCGGCTCAGCACCTGCAGCTCAAGTTGTTAGGGCGCCAGCCACATATGCCGGAGCTGGCAGGTTCAAATCCAGCCCAGGTCTGCCAAACAAGCAGAACTACAACCAAAAACAAAAATAGCCAGAAGTTGTGGCAGGCGCCTGTAGTCCCAACTGCTTGGGAGGCTGAGGCAAGAGAATCGCTTAAGCCCAGGAGTTTGAGGTTTCTGTGAGCTATGACGCCACAGCACTCTACCCAGGGCAACAGTTTAAGACTCTATCTCAAAGAAAAAAAACAAAAAAATTTGATTTCCAATGTTGGAGGTGGCAACTGATAGGAGGTGTTTGGATCACCAGTGAGTATCTAATGAATGGCCTGATGCCCTCCCTGTGGTAATAAGTTGACCCAGCAGAGGCAAGGAACCTTTGGCTTTCTGATTTCAAGATTATTCTTTTTTAAGTACCAAAGAAGGTAGGAAAAGCTTCATTTTTTTCTGTCACACCATTTGAATAAAAGGATTTGTTCTGTAAAATTTGGAATCAGTCAAAAGGCCACACTCAAGGATGCAGAAGACCACATGTGGCCCCAAGGCCCCAGGATCTCTACCCCTGGCCAGTACCTTCTCTCTCTCTCTCTTTTCCTCTTTTGCCATGAGTGTAAGCTTCCTGAGGCCTTTACCAGAAGCAGGTGCTGGCTTTATGCTCCTTGCATGGCCTGCAGAAGCATGAACAAAATAACCATCTTTTCTTGGTAAATTATCCAGCTCACCTATTCCTTTATAGGAATGCAAATAGACTAAGACAGGTCCAAAGCTCACCTAAGATTCCGTGAGGGGCTATAGGGTGAGCAGGTGTCTGAAGGGTAACATTTTAGCACCTGCACCTGGCATGGTGGTGAGTGCAGAGATTCTCTCCTGACCAGATACGAATTTTTCCTAATTTGCCTTTGGTGCAAGTGGGGGTGGGGGTGTCAAAGAGTCACCAGGAGTACCACAGGAAGGATAGAATAGAGGGGACACTTCAGCTTACTTCTCAATGACGTAGGTGTAGTTGTCCTGAAGGGCCACCGGGTCCAAAATGCCCTTGGAACAGGCTGAAATTTTGCTGTGATCAAGAGAAGACAGTGAGAAACTGCCTGACCTTGTAAATTGTATGTGAATCATGGGACACCCCTCTCTTGTCAAATGAGCATAAATCAAAAAAAATGAGAGACCCCAATAATGGCATGGGTGGGGTGGGAGAGGGAAATGGCCCTGGCACTTTGCTGCCAAGGGTGTAGCTGGTCTGGCTTCTTTTCTTAATTTACTTTCTAAATTGCATTAAAATACACATAACATAAAATTTATCATCTTAACTATTTTTTTTCAGATGGCTATCCCATTTCCTCCATCTCCAGAACTTTCTCAACTTCTGAAAGCTAACTCCCCACCCCCAGCCTATGGCACTTCCCCTTCTAGTTTCTATCTCTGTGACTCTGACATCTTTAGGGGCCTCATATGAGTGGGATTATATTTGTCCTGTATCTGCTTCTCTCATTGAGCATGGTGTCCTCGAGGTTTATCTATGTGGTACCCTGTATCAGAATTATCTTCCTTTTTTTTTTTTTTTTTTTTGAGACAGAGTTTCACTATGTTGCCCTAAGTAGAGTGTTGTGGTATCACAGCTCACAGCAACCTCAAACTCTTGGGCTTAAGCAATTCTCTTGCCGCAGCCTCCCAAGTACCTGGGACTACAGGAGCCCGCCACAATGCCTGGCTATTCCTTTTTATTTTTTATAGACCTCCACCATGCTCAGCTAACTAAAAAAAAAAAAAAATTTAGAGATAGGGTCTTGCCGCTATGTTCCCCAAGCTGGTCTCAAACTCCTGAATTCAAGCAATTATCTCACCTTAGCTTCCCAAAGTGCCAGATTATAGGTGTGAGCCATTGCACCTGGCCTAAACTTTTTTTATTATTTATTTATTCTTTTGAGACAGAGCCTCAAGCTGTCGCCCTGGGTAGAGTGCCGTGGCATCACAGCTCACAGCAACCTCCAACTCCTGGGCTCAAGCGACTCTCCTGCCTCCACCTCCCAAGTAGCTGGGACTACAGGCGTCCCACCACAACGCTATTTTTTGGTTGCAGCCATCATTGTTGTTTGGTGGGCCCGGGCTCGATTCAAACCCACCAACTTAAGTGTATGTGGCTGGCGCCTTAGCCACTTAAGCCACAGGCGCCAAGCCCTAAACTTTTATTTTATTTTATTTTTTATCTTTGTTTTTATTTTTTTCAGACAGAATCTCACTATGTCACCCTCAGTAGAGTGCTGTGTCATCACAGCTCACAGCAACCTCAAACTCTTGGACTTAAGCAATTCTCTTGCTTCAGCCTCCCGAGTAGCTGGTACTACAGGCACTCACCACAACACCCGGCTATTTTTGTTGTTGTTGCAGTTGTCATTGTTGTTTACCTGGCCCAGGCAGGGTTCAAACCCACCCACCTTGGTGCATGTGGCTGGCACCATAACCACCATGCTATGGGTGCTGAGCCTTTATTTTATTTATTTGTTTATTTATTTATTTATAGCCACTTTATGGCCCTCTATAGAGTGCCGTGGCATCACACAGCTCACAGCACCCTCCAGCTGGGACTAGGCGCTTTATTTTATTTTTTGAGATAAGCTCTCCCTAAGTTGCCCAGGCCACTCTTGAACTCCTGGCCTCAACCAATTCTCTCTCCTCAGCCTCCCAAGTTGATGGGATTATGGACCCAGGCCACCTGACCTGGCTAATTATTGAGGTATTTTATTTTTCATTTTTCAGTTTTGGTACATATTTATTTATTTATTTATTTATTAAATTTCAGATTAATTAGAAACAACTAGGTACAATGTTTGCATTTGTTAGGTAGAGTCCCTGCTGTGGTTGTGCCCTGCACCCGGGAGGTACTGCCATATACCCTGACATTGTGCCCATTAAGTGGGAACACACCAATCCTTCTCCCTTTACCCCTCTTCCTCCTTTCTCCTTCCCCCACCCTCATTTTTAATTGGATTCAGTTTTTCTCTTGTATGGGTAATTAGATCGTCTACTGGCTTCATATTAGTATTGAGTACATATTAGTATTGAGTACATTGGATACTTGCTTTTCCATTCTTGTGATACTTTACTAAGAAGAATGTGTTTCAACTCCATCCAGGTTAATACAAAAGATGTAAAGTTTCAGAGGGAGGTGGGTGGGGGTCTCAGTGTGTGACATACCTTTTGGGGGCATGACACAATTATAAGAGGGACTTTACCTAACAAATGCAATCAGTGTAACCTGGTTTCTTTTACCCTCAATGAATCCCCAACAACAAAAAGATGTAAAGTCTCCATCTTTTTGTGGCTGAAGAGGATTCCATGGTATACATATACCACAGTTGAGTGGTCATCTACTTTTAACCTTCTTCTTTTTTTTTTTTAAAGAGACAGAGTCTCACTTTATCACCCTCAGTAGAGTGCCATGGCGTCACACAGCTCACAGCAACCTCCAACTCCTGGGCTTAGGCGATTCTCTTGCTAAGCCCCCTGAGTAGCTGGGACTATAGGCGCCTGCCACAACGCCCGGCTGTTTTTCTGTTTTGCAGTTCGGCCAAGGCCAGGTTTGAACCCACCACTTTCGGTATATGGGTCTGGCGCCCTACTCGATGAGCCATAGGTGCCGCCCTACTTTTAACCTTCTTAAAATAATTTTCAGCCCAGAATTCTACTAATATCCTACTAAACTAATTATTGGGCTTCTTATTCCAGATATGTCAATCATATAAAAGTAGACAGAATGTTCTAATAATACCCCACTTAAGCAATTATCACCTTGTGGTCAATCTCATCCCATCCATATGCCCCTCAGTTCCCCCCACACATCCCAATATCAACATACTTACTTCTGGACAATGATCTTTTTATCCAGGTCACAACCGACTGAAATGAGTGTGGACTGCAGAGAAGAGTGACAGTGACATGGACACAGTCAGTGAGGACTGCCTAGAGCCCAGTTCAGTGAAAATCTACATGGGGAGACTCTCACAAGGGAAGGATTTAGAAGCTGTCTGTGGCCTGGATCACACCATAGTGACCCAGATGCCTGGAATACACTATACCCACAGGTGGCCTCATGGAGCATAAGCCCTGTGTCCCCTTTTTTGTTGCCTGTCCTTTTGCACCACGGGCCCTGCCTGCCTGGAGGTGGAGGATGCCGGCTCTGTCAGCAGCACTGGTCATCTGACGAGTAGGCAGCTATGGGCCACTGTACTTGAGGTAGGATGCTGGTGTGTATCCACACAGAAAGAAATCCCCTCTCTGTTTTAAGGAGGTTCCAAATGGCTTTCCTAGGGAAGCTCCTGGTACCCAACTTACCTCAGGACCTAGTCAGCTACGAACAAGCCTCAGAGTGGAAAACAACCCAGTCCAATGAAGACATCCTCTTCCCGGAGTCTAGCATGCTACAGCCCTTGCATATTAACTTATATTTCCTTGTAACTCCACATGGACTTACATTTAATTTATATATGTGTCTTTGTATTCTGTATTCTTGATTTTGTATTCTGTATTCTGGCAACTGGAAACTTGCTGACAGGGACAGCCACTTCCAGGATTAGCTCATTCCTAGAGATGGCAAACACTCTCCCAAGTGCATACTCTTGAAATGCAGACCAACCTGCCACCAGCCATCCACTGCCAACCTCTGGTTGCTACACTTTGGGAAGCAATGTACCTCTGCATGTATCAGCCCAAGACCAGGTGCTAGACACCACAGGGACACCACCTCTGCAGGCCAGAGTCTACTGAAATGCCTCAAACTAGCTGATTCCACTCAATGCCTTTATGTCCCCTGCCCACCCTTTACTTTCCATCGAGATCTCAGTCAAGGCTTTGGTGCTGGTGTCCTCTCACTCCCTCTGTCTTCTGACTGGCCCTGCATGACTGCCCTGCCTCCTGTTTCTAGCAATCCACGAGCATATCCTTCTTCCTTGGCAGCTTTATTCATCATTGCCAAAACTTGGGAGCAGTCAAGGTGGATGGATAAACAAACTGTGCTGGCTCGGCGCCTGTGGCTCAACGGGCTAAGGCACCAGCCACGTACACCTGAGCTGGTAGGTTCAAATCCAGCCCAGGCCCGCCAAACAACAATGATGGCTGCAACCAAAAAATGGCTGGGCGTTGTGGCGGGCGCCTTTGGTCCCAGCTACTTGGGAGGCAGAGGCAGGAGACTCGCTTGAGCCCAGGAATTAGAGGATGCTGTGAGCTGTGATGCCACGGCACTCTACCCAGGGTGACAGCTTGAGGTTCTGTCTCAAAAAAAAAACAAAAAACTGTGCTACATTCAGACAAAGCAATATTATCTGCCTCTAAAAAGAAATAAGCTATCATTGGGCATGGTGAATCATGCCTGTAATCCCAGATACTTGGGAGGCTGAGGCCTAGGGCAATGGTTTGAACTCAGGAGTTCAAGACCAACCTGGGCAACATAGCAAGGCCCTATTGCTAAAAAATTTTAAAAAATTAAGTTAAATTAATGAAATAAATTTAATTCTCAAGCTATGGAAAGACATGGAGGAAATTTAAAAGCATGTTGGCAAGTGAAAGAAACCAGTCTGGAAAGGCCATATACTGTCGATTCCAGCCATAGGACATTTTGGAAAAGGCAAAACTATGCAGACAATAAAACCATCAGGGTTTGGGGAGAGGGAGGGAGGAACAGTCAGAGCATGGGGGATTTTTAGGGGAGTAAAACTTCTCTTTGTGCTCCTATAATGGTAGGTACTTGTCATTGTACATTTGCCCAAACCCATAGAATGTACAACACCAAGAGTGAGCCCTCATGTAGAATTGTGGACTCTCGGTGATGATGATGCATCCATACATGTTTATTGATTGTGACAAATTTCCCACTCTCTGGGGGATGCCAACAGTGGGGGAGACAGTGGGTATGTGTTGGGAGGGATAGGAGTTATGTTAGACCTTTCCATACTTTCTGTTCACTTTTGCTGTGAACCTAAAACTGTTCTTATAAAATTAAGTTTATTTAAAAACAAAACAAAACTTTCTTCTTCATGGCAATCCTGTCCATGTCTGCATGTCTTTCCCTCAGCCGCAGACTGTGGATCGGTACTGCTCCATAACCTGTTAGGAACTGGGCCTCACAGCAGTAGGTGAACATCAGACATTGAGCAAAGCTTCATCTGTGTTTACAGCTGCTCCCCATCACTCACATCATTGCCTGAGCTCCACCTCCAGCCAGATCAGGGGTAATTCTCACAGGAGTGTGAACCCTACTATAATCTGCTCATGTAAGGTATCTAGGTTTCACATTTCTTATCTCATAATTTTTGATGGAGATGGAGATGAATTGGTGATGCTAGTGGTTGGGAGTGGCTTCAAATACATATTGTCATTAGCAGATATAAATTAATTGCTTACAAACTCATATTCAAATCATTCCCCATCACCACCATCTCAGTCCATGGAAAAACTGTATTCCATGAAATCAGTTCCTGCTGCCAAAAAGGCTGGGGACCACTGTCTTACCATGTCTGATTAAAACAAACTCTAGTACATTTTAACACAGCCATATCTGCCCTCCTCAACAAGGGATGGCTGGGTTTCCAAGGAGGTGGCTGTCAACCTCTGTGAATAGACCCATCTACTCTTTCAAGGACTGCTGATGCTGACCTGCCCTCCCTAAACCCCATCTGAGCCAGGAGCAGAGGGTAACAGCCTGCGTTCAATGATCAGCTAAATGGCCTGGTTGTAGCTTCCTTGCAACTATGCATGGTGAAACTGGAGAGGGAAGACTCCAGGCATCTCGGGCTGATGGGATCTGCCCAGAAACATCCCTTTGGGGACACAGGGAGTTAGTGAGAGACTTCTGGACCCCATGAGAAGGACAAAAGCCATGGAGAACTGGACTCATCAAAACCCTAGTCCAGAGGCACAGTAACTTAAAGGGCAAGAGGAAGTGAAAGGAAAATTAGGATAAGGAAACAGATAAAAGAAAACACTCATGAGGAAGAATCAGCAGAAAAATCCTGGCAACATGAAAAACCAGTCTAGAGCAACCTCCCACCCCCAACCGCGGCAAGGGACCATGAGGTAGCTACTGCAGAGGAGTCTACCTATAAAGAAATGTCAGAAATTACAGAAAGGGAATTTAGAATACAGATGATGAAAACTATGAAGGAAACTGCTTATAAAGTGGAAAATAATCAAAAGGAAATCCAAAAACATAATCAAATAAGAGATGAACGATATGAAGAATATAGAAAAGATATAGCAGAGCTGAAGGAACTGAAGCAGTTGATTAGGGAACTTAGAAGATGCAATAGAAAGTATCAACAACAGATTACACCATGCAGAAGAAAGAATCTCAGAGGTAGAGGACAAAGCTCTTGAGATAACTCAGATAGTTAAAGAAGCAGAAAAGAAGAGAGAGAAAGCAGAACATTCACTGACAGAATTATGAGACTTTATAAAGCATTCAAACATATGAGTCATAGGTATCCCAGAAGAAGAAGAAGAATGCCCCAGGGGAATGGAAGTCATACTATAGAATATAATAAATAAAAATTTCCCAAATATCACAAAAGATTCTGATACATTCCTTTCAGAGGGATATCAGACCCCAGGTCGCCTCAGCTCTAACCAAGCTTCTCCAAGACACATTGTGATAAACCTGTCCAAAGACCAGGGGTCCTCAAACTTTTTAAACAGGGGGCCAGTACACTGTCCCTCAGACCACTGGCGGGCCGGACTATAGTTTAAAAAAAAAAATTGAACAAATTCCTATGCACACTGCACATATCTTATTTTGAAGTAAAAAAACAAAATGAGAACAAATACAATATTTAAAATGAAGAACAAATAAAGTTAAATCAACAAACTTATCAGTATTTCAATGAGAACTCTGGGCCTCCTTTTGGCTAATGAGATAGTCAATGTCTGCTTCCATATTTGTCACTGCTAGTCGTAACAAGTGATGCAAGTGTGCATCAGTTAGTCTAGATTTGGTTGGAGATTTCAGATGTTTCATTCTGGAAAAAGTCTGTTCACAGACATAAGTGCTGCCAAGGATGGTTGCCATTTTGAGTGCATGGTTCCTGAGATTAGGATATGTCTCAGAGGGAAAAGTGCATAGAAATTAGGAAGGCT